>JAVQJS010003933.1:0-13472 GCA_036024795.1 Galaxias rostratus | reverse complement strand
TCTAATGCTAGTGCTGCTCAAATTAAGCACAGAAAACACTAGAGAAAAACCTTAACTTTTTAATTTTAAAGTGAGTTTGGAATTTTAATTGATAGGTTATATCATCATCTTTGCACAACTTTTTGTGTCTCAGCTGATAACATATGAGCATAGAAAGTATAACATAACTTGATGAGGAACAGGAGCGATAGAGAGGGAGAGAGAGAGAGAGAGAGAGAGAGAGAGAGAGAGAACCTAAGCACAGAGAAGCCTGTGGACTAATAGCCACTACATGGATATTAGTGGGCCCCATCATGTGTTGGCTCTATCTCATACAAGCTGCATGGCAGGAGCCGTCATTGAATCCTCGCAACAGGTGCCCGGGTGAGTGATTTACCCAGTGTAAACAGCAGAGGATTAATGATCCGAAATGGCACACACAATCCACGTTGCTGGTAGATCACTGGCGTCAATGAAATCATTATGGATATTTTAGCTGGCATCGCCATTGTTTCTATGGCTGTACACTGTTGTTTAGTGTGGGTGTACCCGTGTGTGTGTTTTACTCTGTGTGTGTGTGTGTGTGTGTGTGTGTGTGCAACTTTAAAATAAAAATATGGGCTGCAGTTGGTAGACCCACATCTGCGTGTGTCTTTGTGTATGTGCATGTGACATTAGTGTAAAAAGAACATATTTGCAAAACCCCTCATATCTATAGTTTTCATCGCAAACTTTGGAAGACTGGAGTAGCCTGTCATAAAAATTAGCATTATTCAAAACATACGTCATTGCCTCGGTTCCCTTCCACAAATCCTTGAAATTGGCAGCGGTAGAACTGACTCAAAGCCTTATGACAGAATCAATAACAAATTTAAGACGTCCATGCAATAGGCTCGGATTATTACTCAGTGTGCTCCAACAGCTTTAGCTACGCCCCCACCCCCCACCCCGTTTCACTAAGGTGAACTGCAGTACGTTCTGCTCCACTTCAAATTCATGACAACCAGAGTGCTCAGAGTCGCACCACAACCACCACCCACACAGTACTCTCACTGCGGACATTGACTTCATATCTCTCCAAATGATGCTAACCCAGAATGCTGTTCCCTCGAAGGCCAATGAGGAACTCCCTGAACAGAACGTCCCAGCCTTGCTAGGGAGAAAGAGAGAGGCTTAATTTGACGGCCGATGTGTTTACCCACAGTTGTTTAATCAGGAAGTGCCCTCCCCTGAAATGGACCAGTGAAGTTACAGAGGGCCCAAGTACTAGCCTCGGCAAATGAGGCAGAATAGGGTTAATTCTGTTTGAGCTCCACTACCTGAGTCAACTTTACAAGGCCAGTACAGTGGGGATTTAGCAGGCTAACGGTGGGCAGAGAGAAGGACCCATTCCAAAATCACTCATTAACATCTTTAATTGCGTCCCAGCTCCTTCGACTAAAGTGCTTTCATCACATTTTAAGTGCCAACACGCTCCCAACAATATTATAAAAATGATAGTGTCTGATGTATTCAATGTAGACAGAAGTCAAAAGTCCACTTTGTGACATTTATTTTATATTACTGCAGTCTCGTTTGCCGTCCCATAGGCTGTGTAATGTAAAAAATATTTTTTTGTAATAAAATTAATACCTTAATTTTGTGTGAATATACTTTGTGTGTGTGTGTGTGTGTGTGTGTGTGTGTGTGTGTATACATAAACATTTTACTTTAAAGGGATATTAGAAGCAATAAACACAGAAAATTATAGTAATCTAGAAACCTGTCCCAATGATACACCCTTTCCTCATTCATTCCAACAGCAGATGTTATATTGTAAACTGAGTAGTGGTTGTCCGGGGAGGGTGAGTGGCTAGAGCAGGGGCTGTGTTTAAAAAGAAAATGCTTTACCACATGAATGACAATTATGTTGCTGTCAGTTGCTTGGTTACAGGCCACATGAAATGAAAAGGTCTTGATTCCATAGGGGTTGATGTACCATACCTTGTTCAACATCACTCTTGGATATTACAGACATTTATAAGCTTTAAAACGAGTGCGACGTTCTTTGACTTCTGTTGACTGTAATCAGTTTGAGGAGGTAGCCCTGTCAACCGTGGCATCCCTTTTGGACATGTTGAAAGCAAATATTCATCGTTCATTCCAGTATATGTTGTCTTTCTCTCACAAATTGATTCTAAGAACAAACACATCTTGATGCGCAACGCCAAGAGGTTTTTGTTGCGGGACACTTCTTTACCCCTTCATTAACAATGACTTCCATGACACCTCGCCTCCTCATTAGCATGCCTCAACCGAAGCGACCTCTACATCTCTGCCTCCCTTAGAGGCCCAGTGTAGATCAATGGGGCAGCAGAAGAGGCCAATCATTCCCACAACGGACTATAATTTGCTATGCCATCCTGGCTTTTGGCGTGTCTATTATGGCACGAGATCACGTGTTTATTTATCCAGTTCTATCAACAAAAAAATCCAGGATGTTGTCTTTGCTTAAATTGAAGTAGTAGCAAAGCATGAGAGAGTGGGGCGTACGTCTCAATGCTGAGAACACGAAAAAAATACTGGCCACTTTAGTGTGCTCTCGTAAATCCATGACCTTCAAAATCTTTAAAATATCCAAACATTAAAGCATGTTACAAAGGGCTCTTCTACAGCCGAAAAAATGGCTTGTGCAATACCATAAACAGTCTAAATGATTCACTTATGGATCATCAGTTCACGCAACGACTTATTAACTTATACAAAGAGCTAGCTGTAATGCGAGCTAATGAAGAGTCAGACAGGCTTTATGAACACTAACTACTTTACCCAGGCATCTTTAGCCATCCCCATTCTCATTCCTTTTTGCCTGCAGTCATTCCTTATGCTTGGAGATGTTAGCTGCTAAGGTCTAACAGCTTCTGGCTATTGACGGAGGATGCTGCAGGGCTGCCTTCTCAACAAACACCATATGCGGAGGGATCTGCCTCCAGATGGGTAATTGGGCTCTCAATGCTCAGTGGCTAGGCCTTCCTTATACCAAGCAGTAGATTTCGTTTGTTTAGGATTTGGGAAATATTTCCAACTTCATTGTTCACTCTCACTGGGAGATAGGAGCCCATCTGTGGACAGGCATAATTAGTAGAAAGTGTGTGTGTGTGTGTGTGTGTGTTTGTGTGTGTGTGTGTGTGTGTGTTTGTGACAGAGAGAAAGCTGTATGTGTGTTTGTGTGTGTGTGTGTGTGTGTGTGAGAGAGAGAGAAAGCTGTGTGTGTGTAAGTGTGTTGTGTGTGTGTGTGGGTGGTATACATATGTGCTGTTGTGTTGATTGCAGTGGATAGTGTTGTGAGTTATGACTGCACTTAAGTCAAACTTAGTGGGCGTGGGCTCGCTGTTTGATTGGCTTCAAGAATAAAGTATATAGAAAAGGTCAACAGACTTGACAACAGGTCGACAGATTTGTAAGCACTGCCACTCTTATACAGCTCTCCCAAACTGTAAAACTGCACCAGATTGAATACCTCAGAGAACATTGAATGGTAGTAGGTATCAGACTGTTTTTCTTTGTTGCTAGATGTGACCTCCGCCCCTGTTCCACATTAGCTGAAGATCGTGGATGAAGACACTGGATGAGGGCCAAGGGTCTGCATGAAACCACCAACCCCAACAATGAATCATCCACACCTCTCCAAACGTAATGGCCCTAGGCTGCGCCTGTACTCTCAGCGACTACCACCACACAACAACAGATTGGAAAGAACACAGGAAAGAACCACTATTGCATGTAATGGATGCCACTTTATCTCCAGAGCACCAGGCTATTACATGTCCAAGCAGTCTTCCAGCTATTTTGGAATCATGTGTAAATAGAACCATGAAAAATACTAGCTGCCAGAGGTATCATGTGGGTTATAACAGCTGCTTGATAACCCCTTTTGTTTACTGGTATGGGTAGCTTTGTTCACTGATAAGAGGTTTGGACCCGAGGCACTGTCAATTCATTGCACAGAACTTTCCGCATATTCCCCACTCAACAACATCTAATATCTGCTTGCTATTCTGCATTGCATTCAGTTTGGCTTTTCCAGTTTTCTTTTCGTTCTTTGAGGATTCAATTTCACATTAGCATGATGGTCTAAAGCTTATTAGTGATCCTATGCCAATGCTGGAGATTGGAGACCCAGCCTTTTTACACATAATTATAAATTGAGATTGACTCAATATAACTTTCCCCATTTCCAGGCATGTGCTTTTATCAGACCAATGTTTTAATTTAATGTACGTTCTTGCTGTGATTTACTACTTGTGGATTGTGCCCGGGTGCTGGGAAGTGGGAGGCTTTGTGTGCATGTGTTTGTGTGTGCTTAAGTCCTGTATACTCCGGCATATGCTTGTATGCGATAATTACAGTACCTTGATTAAAACGTGATGTTCTTTAAAATAAATAAAAATAAAGAAATACTAAAACAAAAACACGTGCACGCACACACACACACACACACACACACACACACACACACACACACACACACACACATACTTGAACACATACCATTGAGTTCATTCCCATCCTTTTGCAGGAGGACACTTGTTCTCATTAGCTGTGCTGATAAGATGGCATGTTAAGTTAATGTGCACTGTTTCAACTCAAAGAGTCAATAGAAAGTCTTGAATTGTATGAACACTTGCAATGGCAGTTCACAGTGAGTTTTTATGTGCGTTGTTGTTTGTCCTCTTATTGCAAAGAACATTAAAAAGCGTGAATGTGTGTGTGTGTGTTTGTGTGTGTGTGTGTGTGTGTGTGTGTGTGTGTGTGTGTGTGTGTGTGTGTGTGTGTGTGTTTGTAGAATACATAAAGTAGAAATTGGAGTCTCTGAAAATATTATTTGTGGGATGGCAATGTAATGTAGTACAATATACCATTTATACAGTTATATAATTGTAAGTTAACTGACACCTCAAATACAGATAATTGGTAAAATAGAAAAAAGGTTTTCAACAGTTTCTAAAAAAGTAGAAGGTACAATTCACCAATGCATCACTCAGACTTTTTGACCACCTACATGTGCTCACTCGCTCCATATACACAAAGCATGTGATGACGCTAATTGAAAGAGCCCTACCCAGACCCCTTGCCCCTCAGCCGAGAGGGATGAGCGCTGTTCTCCATCCGTGGGGTATGATGATGTGCCCCATGTTGTCCCCATCACGCAAGTCAATTAGACTCTTCATTATGTGCCCCTGTCCCTGTCTGCTGATGGCTGTGCCGTGGCCCTCCATTACTGGGGGCTGCCAGGGACCCAGGGGCCCGGTGACCTAGTCTAATCACAGCAAGTCCGTGAGCCGGGGTCAGATAGAAAGAGCCTCTCTGTCTCTAGGACGCTGCAGCGCTGACGCGGCACGCTGCAGCGCTCCAGGAGCAGCACCGCCGCTTACGTACTCCGTTACGTAATGGGCTGGAATAATTAACGGCATGGCTGTCGGACCATGTGAGCACCTCGGAGCCAAGGTTTTATCCTGTTGTGGTGCCGCATCAAAAAACAGCCTGATGTCGCATCTGCTTTCATTACAGGCTTTGACACCCTCTCCGACAGAGTGAACCAACTGCCCTCACATTCACCACGTGGTCAAGTAGACCCGTGTGGGTTCTGTATAATATTGGAGAGACAAGCCTGACCTGTTTTTTTATTGTATACGTGGTGGTTGGTTGGAAAGTCTGTTTGAAAGGGGAACCATTTGGAGTGGTAAAAGTCATCAAAGACCAACACACTGCCATTTATCTGGTTGGTTTAACAACATATTTAAGGATTTGCAAGTTAAATCCTGATAAACTGCAAGCTAAAAGTCACCTTCTGTGCGCCATTTATACTCAGATGGGGCTCGAGCACGTAGAAATTTTTTCTTGGATGAACCCAGAAAAGGAACAATATGTTTACACAAAGGACTTGAGCACACATTCAGCAGCCAACAACGACGGCATTTAAAGAACGTGCTGAAAGTCAACGAGGGCCGGGAAAACAGCCTCTCAACAAATCTCACTGCGCTTATCTCTGGTCATCTCTCTCTCTCTCTCTCTCTCTCTCTCTCTCTCTCTATATATATATATATAGAGAGAGCTGACATAAATATATATGTATATATATATTTATATATATATATATATATATATTGGCGAAT
Organism: Galaxias rostratus; assembly: GCA_036024795.1. Lineage (NCBI taxonomy): Eukaryota > Metazoa > Chordata > Actinopteri > Galaxiiformes > Galaxiidae > Galaxias > Galaxias rostratus. The sequence goes on along the minus strand of JAVQJS010003933.1, from coordinate 7,338 downwards.
CACCAAGATTTATTGGTACAGAATGTACTATTGCATATGATGCTCTATGCGTTGCTGGTCACTTATATAAGCTTGGTATGGAAGTACAGCGATGACGCATGCCTCTGTTTCACAAGAGCTCAATTACATGCCAAACATGGGGTGTATGTCAAGAGTGATGAACTTGCGCTTTTGCAAGCGCATTCTCAACTAATCCCGGTCATACGTGTGACGGCACTTTGTCCGTTGAAATTATTTATTGTACATGTGTACGTGTATGCACTTGCGTCCACTTGAACAAGCTCCTCTAAGAGGCGAAGAGTTTTGCAATCCATTAACTTGTCTTTCCCCATGTTGAGCGGTGGTGTGATTTTCCCAGCGTGTCACTGGGGAGCGTAGCAGCTCGGCAGGGGCCGGCCTTACCGGAACATAGTTAAACAAGCGGATGCTGGTAGAACAGAGAGGTGTAACCCTGCTCATCAGGCTTTTTATACTTTCCTAGCTATTGTTCGCTCTCTCTCTCTCTCTCAAGTTATTTTTCTCTTCTCCTTCACGCATACACTAGCACAAAGACACACACACACCAACGCAGGCATGCAAAAGCACAGGCGCACACCAGCGAGCGGAAGACAGAAGAGAGGTGGAGGAAGGGAGAAGCAGCAGCAGACGCTCTCATCTGAAGTAGATGATTGGTGGCCGACCCCCACATGTCCATCATTCACAGCTGAGTAGGCAGGGCATGATGACTAGCGAGGCTGTTTACCAGTACCCCGCCAGCCCACCACTGTGGCACACCTGGGCTGGGCTCCTGCCCATGGTGGGCCCATAATTAGAAGCCCTTGATAGAGGGCAGAACAAGAACAGTCAAGTGAGAACAACAGAGGTGCCCTGTGCAACGCCCCATGGGCAAACCACATGTCCATGACTGCGTGTGAACAACGGGATGACGAATGCTTGTGCTGTTTTCCCACTTTGAAATTCTTGATGGATGTCAGGAACTGGATGGAGCGAGGCAGGCCTGTCAGGCATGGCTCGTCCGCCCACCTGGTTTCCTGACGTGTCGCCCGGTTTTTGGGCTCCGTCACCGTGCGGTTTCGCCACAGGGTTGATTAGATGGCATGGTCGTGCGGGTCTAATGAAACGTCAAGGGTCTCAGGAGCTTTGTGCACGCCACATTTCAACAAGATCCAATTGACAGGTGTTGGTATCTTCTGAGTGTAATTACAGCACAGGAAGTGATTGGTGCTAATAACGTTAAACCCCAGAAGAGTGCACTTCCTGGAAAGTGACTCAGATGGGCATCGTCATTGATAGACTTGAGTGTATGCATCCGAAAGTCCAATTGGACAACAGAATAGTTGCCAGCTGTGTAGTTAATGGTCTGAATCATCGGTATTTACAGTGGTGCACCGTCTGACTCATCCACGATAATTAACAGGTCTCTTTTTAGTTTGTTTGGATGTGTAAGGGTGGTATGGTTAAAAATGGTCCATCCCGTAATGAGCATAATTTTGCTAAGCAAACAGCTGCATTCTTATTTTAGTTGTTGTACCTTCAAGTTTAGTCCATGACAAGTACCGGGGACAAGTCTAGAAATGGGCTGAGAGTAAGCTGCTGCCCTCTATTGGCAAATGTTTTGCCTCACATGACATACACTGCAATGATTAATGGGTAAGAACTTGGTCCAATTCCAAACTATGGCTATGATGTAATGGCATGTAATGTAAGGTGACAGTGCCAGGATAAATATGTATTTCTTTTCAGTATAGTTGTTGTTTCGTTTGGCGAAAGAAAAAAATTGTAGCGTTGACATCTTATGTTTTCAATAGATGATGACACATAGTTATTGTTTATGTATTATCAAATTACTTTACTGCTGTAACATAAGCATCTCAATCTAAGAATTCAGTTCAGTCTGCAGGTAAGGGCTAAGAAAGTATGACTGTTTCACTCAATTCTTTTCACCATTTTCTTTGTTTACACAAAGCCAGGAAACTGTTCTGACTTATTGTTAGGGTGCATAAGTATTCTGAGTGGACGTGGACACCACTCTCATCTTAGAAGGAGGTTGCCATCGCGGGGTCCACTGACAAATTAGGCATATTTCCTTCCTGTGTTTGTGTTATGATTAATTCTGAATACATTCTTACAACCTGAACCAAGCCTGGAAGTGCTAAATATCTGAAGACGTTTTCAGCATCAATAGAAGTTTTTATTAGTACGTTCCCTCACTGCTATCTAGGACAGATCACAACACAAAATCAACGGCAACATGTCCATATTGGACGCATAAGTTTGAGATTTTTTCCTGATGGTAGAAGAATGAACAACAGAGCCCTGAAGCAAACAGCGGTGTCTCCGTGGCTACAAGGGAGACACCTGGGCCAGAGGGCGGATGGCTGTAAAGAAAGGGTCCGCCTCCTTGTCATCCTCAACCTTCGCCAAAGCTCTCTGACAGAAGGGAGGGAGCTGGAAGTCAGAGCCTGTGGCCCACGTCATCCAGTTAAACATGCTGAGGATGACAAAGAGGCACTCATCCTACACAGAAGTAGAGCAGAAGAGAATCCGTCCTTGACATGGAAACAGACTGGGATTGGCATTTTGACCCGTATCCACATTCAGACAAGTGTTAAACACAGTGAAATGTAGTCGGGAGACGCCTAAAGAGAGATGTCTTTAACGTAGGATTTTGGATCGTATGATTATGCAGCCATCGCTGTCATCATGCTTTATGTAGTTTGGATGAATGGTGCTCACCTGATAATTGTCCAGCCAGTCTTCTCTGTGTAGCGGATTGTGGTAAAAGGCAGGCTGCTAATCTCCATTTTACAAAGTTGTACAGGCCTGTAATGGAGAGAGACAGGCTGTATGAAGCTGTGATGTATCCCAAATATATTCCCGCAGGCTCTTTTTACTCTTATCGCTCCGCAAGGATAATTACCTCAACTTGACAAGAGATTAGTATTTTCCTACTTGGTTCAGCAGGAAAATACTTCATTATGTTTGATATATAAAGGGTCCCAGGTTGGTTACATGTCAAACATTGTTTCTCCTCTCTTTTGAATGCATAAATGTCAAATTAAACGCTGATCAAATGGGCATGTAAATTGTTAGACAGTTAAATTCCAGAAATCAAAGAACAAAAACGAGTAACATACTTAAGGGTTAAGACACTTGCCAAAAAGTTATATGACATGTCGAGACAAAAAAAATGATTTGTCTTACCATTGGAGAATGTTCCATACCAGCTATTGAACAGCACACCCATCCCCCAGCCAGAGAAGCTGCCCAAGAACACCTGGCCAAAGAATGTTGCATCCTGGGGTACTTGCATGGGATGGAAGGTGGCCTCCAAACACCTCTTCTGACAGGAAAACTTACTCCAGTCTAGCTCATATTAGACAGCCTGGAGGGAGTGAGAGATGCAGAGCGAGAGACATACACAAATAGACACAAAGATAAGTCTCAAATTCGAGACAACGCAAGCCTGCGGCCCTTATTTTCTCGACCTTGTTAAAATGTCTAGAGGTTTCCACTCATGGTGCGCTCACACCAGTCGCCGTGCCAGGTGTTCCTGAAAAAAGTAGGTTATTTTGGGTGGATCCGTTTCAATCAGCAGTGCCTGTCCATTGTCTTTTTGCCTCATGAACTCCATTCACCACACCACTGACATGATTAGGCCAAGATATGACAAGGAAAACGAGATTGACTTGGCGTCCCCTTACACAGGTCTCACTTGAGAAGCCAGCGGTCGATTTCGGTAAGTTGAAAGTCGCTTTTTATTAGGCTAAATGTTTTGAAATCCAAATGGGCCTTTAGATGCATGTATCAAATTGCATTTAATGGATTAGACCATACACCTGTTATTATTATAAACAATATGTAATAGTTTAGCTCGCATAACCAGTGTATTGGCTACCCGGTTCTCGACATAATCGAGCCGAGACTATCACGAACCCTGCTTCATTGATAGATGGTCTAGTAGCCCCCCTGCTGGTCAGACAATCCATGGTATATTACAAAGTTTCACTGTATGCAATCCCTTGGCCCACCTTAATGCCTTAACTCTCTTAATCATCTGCCAATGAGAACAGACGACACTCGCCTGCTAAATTCGAACTGGCCAAATGGTTCAAAATTACGTGAAATGTATTAGGTGACACGTAAACAGCGCGTTAAAACATGTTAAACGTGTAGTTCACGTACGAAAAATCAACGCGAAACCAACACGTGGTTAACCTGTCGTTTATATTTATTTTTAGAGTTCTGATTCCATAGATCACTGACCGTGCCAGTTGGAAACGGACCTAATGGTCGGTTTGTCCGACCTACGTGTCGCTCTTTCTAACCTAACGGTCGATTTTTGGTCGCTGTTTCCACTGTTCTAGTTTACTCCCGGCTGGAGTGTCTCGGTTCAATGCGCTTACGTGTGCCAGAGTGTTGCAAACTATGGCATGGATTCCAAGACAATGTAAAATGTCAGCATTGTCATCTACAATATGAAATAAACTTAATTTGTAAAAGCTGATTTGACAATTGTATGGTTTTGTAGGCTTCAGTACAGCTACAAGTTCTTCAAGTTTTAAAATAATTTCATATTCAATCACACAAATAATAGGAAATAGGCTGAGGATCGATTCGAGCGTAACCAAGACTGAATTCTCAGAAGACTTGTGAACGATTTACCACGGTAATTTCTATAGAACTAGCTAACAAAAGCTAGTAAAAGAAGGTAAGACAACAGTTAGCCAGACAATGATATCAATTGTGTAAATAGCTAGGTAAGATGTCTTAAGTGAAGTGCGTTTATATTTCACATGAGTTAACCATAGGCTAGCTATTTGTGAAGTCTACGACTGATTTCAATGATATAAGGTTATCTAGTATCTAGTATCTCTCTAGGTCGGGTGGACTCGAGTCCAGCATAACACAAGTGTTGCAATTTAGGTAAAAAGTGAATATAGTATAATTGAAATAAAACGAGGTTCTGTTTAATATATCCATAAATATTTGACTTTTGTGTTTAAACCCCAATACTCTCGGGTCCGTCATACCACCGTGTCCATTCGGTGGGTAACTGTAACTTGTCATGATGTGTTTTTATGAACGATTGAATCTTTAAAATTACTCGGGAGTAACGAGTTTTCTCAGACAGATTTGTTCACTTTGGTCGCGCATGCACAACATGTGTTTCTGTGTCATTTGTTAATTTCTTTACAGTTAGTATATGAAACAGAATTTAATAGTTCACCCCCTTAACTGGCTATTCGGGTTTGAGTCGTTCGATACACTTGCATGTGATAGCTTGGCAAAGAAAATAGAAATGTTCAGTTGCCCATAGTTATGTAGTTACGACTGCGCCAATTCACCCTCTGTGATAATTAAGTCACATCAAAGCAGTTGCAACAGACTTCTGTACTGAAACGTGATGTGTTGTATTTAGCCCGAAATGCACAGTATTGACAAATGTGTAAGATGCATTAAAAATCAGGTCGTCCACAAACATATACATAACAATCACACTCGAACTACATGTAAACATCCCAATATTGCAGTACAATATAATGAACTGGTTGTTTTTTGTGTTTGATTTGACTGTAGAGCAAACAACAGAAAAAACGGACCCAAAACCAGGAAGTTGTGAACCAATTAAATCATCTCTGAATTGGTTAGTTCAAAAGATCAGTTCAAAAGATTTGTTCACCCCTCGAATGGATCTTCGGATCTGTCAGATTGATTGATTCAAAAGATTAGTTCACCCCTCGAATGGATCTTTGGGGCTAAGTCTTTCGGTCACTGGTCACATGATAGCTGCATATGCAAAGCACGTGAGATCAGGAAACATAATTTACGTAAGAAACGAAAAGACTTGAAAAAATATTCGGTCACTTTACTGAACGAGAGAACCGATTCACAAAAATGAGCCGATCCTTCCATCACTATGTTTCACTTTCTTTAACTAGCTAACTGAAGTGATTGTGATGAACAGTTCACCAGTTGTCTCTGTCGTAAACACACAAATATTTGGCTCATTACATATTATAATGTGGGAGGACCACGCATCCATAATGGTTACAGGCCACTGGCAAGTTTGCAGAAAACGACCAGTGTCCCATGCATGTAAAGCCTAACATTTTAAAAACATGTGCATTTTTACAAGAATTCTTTGAGATTTGAGGTCTTTTTTTTATTTTTATTTTTTCATTTGTTATTTTTACGTTTGTTTAAGTCGAAACATATTTGAATGAACAACGTGATTTATGTATAACTCAAAAAACATTTGTGAATTGATATACTTTTATTTGTGAGCAGTATATACATCGAAAAAACACGAATTAATCCTTATACATTTATATGTGTACCACAAAATGTATACATAAATCAGAAAATGGATTCGATCTATTTCCATGATGGTCGCTTGGAGGATTTCAACCCACGGTACCTACCAAGGAGAATCCTCCACTTATCTTAAGTGGGGACAAAGCAATTGACAAAAATAAACTTCGATATGGTAAAATATTTGGTTGAGGAAAATATGATTTACTATCTAAAGTACATTTCAGCTCTAAATCACACATGATGCTTGAAAATAAATTTTATTTTATTTTTTTCTTATTTTTTTACCCACAAGTTCGTAGCTGTTGAGCTTCAGCTCGCTTCAGAGACAGGTCCACAAAGATGAACACCATGAGGAAAAACATGATTTTCACAATATAGAGATAGAGAAGCTTAGAGACGAGGGTGTTTGCTAAAGCCAACAGCGATTATGTAAGTTTGGGTATTATAATATAATTTCAAATTCAGGAAATAACTTGTACATTAGACAACAGGCTCAATTCACGTGGTTGAAAACCACATAAAGACCTGGTATTTGTTTTTTTCTTATACCAATACGTTTAAAAAAAAAAAAAAACGCCACTGTCTGGTTTAACTAAACCCGGAGAATTAATAAGTGGTTAATTGAACGTAATGAAAAAACAAACTAAATAATAATAATATGATAAAAAAATTCTCTAAACATCTAACAATACTAATATGGTGTCTAGCCAAAACTGAGGTGTAGGTATTTTTGGAGATAAAGTATCAGAAAAATATCTGTTTTAAACATTCTTGTTCAAGAATTCTGACTACAAAGGCCCCAATAACAAATCCTTATTTGTCTTTCAATTTGCTAGAGGACCTTCTGTAATAGATCATTTTCTATGGAACCTGTGAGGAAAATACAATTTTGGAAAACAGGTTTGAAGTCACGATAGCTTATTATGAATTGAAAGGACATTGATTTCCCCCTCTTTACATAATTGACATTATTGCCCAGTTATTTTTGGTTACATACATGTTTGATGGAAAAGTACATTT
>JAVQJS010003925.1:0-21879 GCA_036024795.1 Galaxias rostratus | reverse complement strand
CGCACGCACGCACGCACGCACACACACACAGCTGTGTGTTGGCGTTTACCCAGGGTCTCCACTATCGGCAGCTTCTTGATGATGGCGCGTTTCTTCACCATCCTCATGACGCCCAGCGCCAAGGTAACGGTCACCACGATAGGAAGGCCTTCTGGGATGGCGGCTACCGCCAGGCTGCACCAGCAAGAGGAGGAGGGGAAACAGAACACTGCATCTTTGTGTTGCTATGGCAAAGTAGGAAACTTAAATAAAGCGTTGCTAAGGAGTGCTGTCATATGCAACGGTCCTATGGGAAGAAGAAACAGCATGTGGAAATAAAACGGGAACAGCCGGCCTCCACAACTAAACGTGTGTCCTGGTGGAAGTCGAACGCAGCGGATCAGCGGCAATAAACAACCAAACTACTTCAGGGCCTGGAAGTCTGTGGCGCATGGGTTGCTCTAGACCATGAAAGCTGTGTCAGACACAGCTGGGAACAGAGAGAGGAGGAAGAAGAAGACAGAGTCTGTGGCTCAAAAAAAAGGAAGGATCCAATTTGAGCACACGAGTAAAGAACGTTGTGTCGAAAAAAACAACAACAAAGGAATGGTTTGATCTCAGGACAAAGGAATAAAGATAAGCTTTCCCGCTGAGCCGTTGTGATTACCGCGCCAGCCCGAGAGAGAGTAGGGAAAGATTGTGCCAATTAGGTGACGGTATCACTGCAGAAAGGATCCTGACGGAATAGAGTAGGGAGATCTAATGGCTTGATAAAAAAAATATATTTAAGAACTTGCCTGTGTGTGTGTGTGCCACAGAAATTAGATAAAATGTATTACTAATAATATCAAAACCGCAACACATAACAAAACCTCCAAGATGGAGGAAGCCCACTTGAAAACGTTCATATATAAAACCTGACTTAACGCCTGACTCTTACCTGCGATGGTTCTATTACTCTAACTTGACTCCTGTGGTTCTATGACTCTTACCTGCAGTGGTTATATGACCAAAGGCCTAACTCCTAAGGTTCTATTACTCTAACTTGACTCCTATGGTTCTATGACTCTTACCTGCAATGGTTCTATGACCAAAGGCCTACCTCCTATGGTTCTATTACTCTAACTTGACTCCTGTGGTTCCATGACTCCTACCTGCGATGGTTCTATGACCAAAGGCCTGACTCCTATGGTTCTATGACTCATACCTGACTCCTATGGTGAACATGTCCAGGATGCGTTTCCCCTGCAGCCAACCCACCAGCATGATGACTCCTGGAACACACAGAGAGGAAATGACAGGGTCAGAACTGGACCCAGCGCTAGACCAGGGTCAGAACTGGACCCAGCGCTATTCTCGAGAGTCAGATTAGAGTGAGCCGGATCCCCAACAATGTTCTAAAGAGGAGAACCCAGTGCCCCAGCTCAACACTACAACGTTCTAGAGAGGGGAACCCAATTCCCCAGCTCAACACTACAACGTTCTAGAGAGGAGAACCCAATTCCCCAGCTCAACACTACAACGTTCTAGAGAGGAGAACCCAGTGCCCCACCTCAACACTTCAAGAGAGGAGACCACCATACCTATGATGCCAAACGAGTAGAGAGACAGTTGTTTCCCCAGCAGGTCCATGCTTTTCTGTAGCGGGGTCTTAGGAGCCTGAACAGAAAGACACACACCAGCAGGTCCTGAAGACACTCACAAAACAGTATTAAAAACATTACATAGCTTAAAAACTGTAGAAGATAGCTTTAATATGAACCCAGATCACTAACCAGTAGCTATAGGAGCTTTTCGAATTGCTTGCTAATAGTAGTTATAATGCCCTGCTATGTGAGAACTACACATACCTCCTCTGCTTGCATCATCTTAAACACTTCCCCGAATTCAGAGTTCTCTCCCGTTCCTATGACGATGCCCTGCAGAGCCAGAATAACACGGCACTATCAACACTACGTAGGGAGTGATGAACACACTCTCAGTGACCCACAGGGTAATACAGAAAGACAGACCATTAGGCATACAGGTAGACAGGCACGCACAGACAGAAAGACAGGCAGGGTTACATACACAGACAGGCAAATGGACACAGAGAGACAGGTACACTGTTACAAACACAGACAGGCTAACAAACCGACAGACAGGCAAACAGACAGACAGGCCATCAGACTGGCAGGCCGACAGACAGACAGGTGCTAACAGACAGACAGGCCGACAGACAGACAGGTGCTAACAGACAGACAGGCCGACAGACAGACAGGCCGACAGACAGACAGGCCGACAGACAGACAGGCCGACAGACAGACAGGCCGACAGACAGACAGGCTGACAGACAGACAGGCTGACAGACAGACAGGCTAACAGACCTTGGCTTTGCCACAGCGCACCAGAGTCCCCATGAAGGCCACGTTGTTCCGGGATGTGATGTCGCCGTTGGAGACGGCAGGTTGCTGGGCGGTGGACTTGTTGCTAGGTGTGGTCTCCCCTGTCAGACTGGACTCGTCTATAGCCAGGTCAGCAGCCTGCAAACAGACAAGACGGTTCCTGTTTAACATTGTACAAACACATATATAAACACACACTAATACAAAACATCTGTTTTCCCTATGTTTACTCCAGTTGAAGAACAAACAGTCTTTTTGGGGCATTCAACCTTTGAATGTTCCCTGGTATTATTTCCAGGAACTTTCAACTGAAAAAAGACATTCTAAAAAAATGATAATAGCATTGTAGCAGGAGACCAGAGAGGTAGCTCAGCCTAGCCCAGCCCAGCCCAGCCCAGCACATCCTAGCATAGTTAAGCTCAGTCAAGCTTAGCCTAGCCCAACCCCAAACAGCCCAGCCTAACTCAGCCTAGCCTAGTCCAGCCCCATCTAACACAGCCTCCAGAACAGTGGTGGATACTAATCCCAGAGGCTTACAATGAGGTGTAGCTCATTATAATTACCATAGTGTTTCTCTAATGATGTGCCAGCCAATGGCTACTAATGCAACTCATAATTCAGAAGCATACAGTTAGGCTGTCTGCTGCTAATTTGGTGTACGGTTAAGCTTTGAGGGATACTATAATCAGCCCCAGTAAAACACAACGTTCCCTTCATCATTAAGCTATAATAAAGTCTGACTTTATCAGCTAAAGTGGGCTAAAAATAAGCAGCTACTGTTTGGGTGCAACCGAAGTGATTTCAAAGGCATTCGCCAGCTTTCCACTGGCATTGTGCATTATGCAGACACACTATCAGGTCACCAGTGTGTGACCCGATCAGGTGACTGCCGTGTGACTCCGCGCGGCTTAGAGCTGCTGGGAGCGACTGCAGTGAGTGTGAGCAGGAGAGAGAAGGGAGAAATAGACCAGTGGAGTGCAATAGAGAGAGAGAGAGAGAGAGATAAGAAAGGAATGGAAAGAGCAAGAGAGAGAGACACACACACACACACACACACACACACACACACACACACACAGGATTACAACTGTGCGTTGACAAAGTGGGTGGCCATGAATCCTTATTTATTTTGGAGCAGTGATTGGTAACATTGTTTACTCGGAGGTGAAAACACGGATCAGTTGGCAGGTCTGCAGATAATTCCCTGACCCACACAGAGAGACCAGGGAGACCGACTAAGGAGAAGCAGAAACTGAGATGTGTGTGTGTGTGTGTGAGAGAGAAGGGAGCACGTACCTCAAAGAGGCGCAGATCTGCAGGGACTCTCTCCCCAACAGACAGACACACTGTGTCTCCAGGGACCAGCTCTCTGGCCAGCAAGTGTTCCAGCCTGCCATCCCTTACACTGCACGGACACACACACACGGACACACGTACAGGCGCACGCACACACCCACACACGCACGTACACAAACGCATGCTTTTGAAATGCCAATGTTTCTAATTCGAAATGGCTCCTCCCTCTAGTGTGCTCAGCAAGGCTGATGCTGTTCTGTTGTAATTTCATGGATATACAGTTATACTAATACGGTCATATTCATGGATATACGGTTATACTAATACGGTCATATTCATGGATATACAGTTATACTAATAGTCATATTAATGGATGAAAACTAAAAAGACAGGCTTGTGGAAGTGTCTGCAAAGGATGTGCATTTTAATCAAAAATTATAAAAAAGATGAGTCTCAGTTCGAAAAGGAGGCACTGAACTAAATCTCACCAGTGGCATTCCGGAGGCACCAGTTTGCCCAGCTCCTCCAGGGACTTCTCCGAACGGTATTCCTAAAGACGGAGACAACCAGCCGGGAATGAAACCTCACGCTCACCGCTGGCGGTTAGGCAACAGAATCACCGACATGGCTACCCTCTGAAACACTACACGGAATATAAATGTATGCGGTCTGGGACAATCAAGGGACTCACCTGAACAAAGGCTACCGTGACGACAATTATTATGGCCTGCAAAAAGTCAATAAAGTTTTAATTAAACAGGAAACCACATTAGGAGTCAATATTGTGTTTTCTGTAAAAGTGGCATTGATGTTTGGTTAGGGAACGGTTTGGTTGTTCTGTGTTAAATGTTATGGGGGCGTGTTACGTCTGCTCACCACGGTGATGCTGATGGCGTCGTCAAACTGGTGCATGACAACACTAATGACCGCAGAGGCCAGGAGCAGCATGATGAGAGGATCCTTAAACTGCGCGCGCACGCACACGCACACGCACGCACACACACACACACACACACACACACACACACACACACACACACACACACACGTATAAAAACAGCAACGCAATAAAAGCACTTAAAACAATAAAAAAAGACAACCAACTTCACATAAATGATTGTCCACTAAACCAGTGTAGACCATGTTAAAGACACCAGCGCCTGCTCACCACAGGGCCTTATACCTCACAATGGGAATGCTTCACAGAACAGCACTCATACTAGTGTTACCCATCAGTGGACGTGTCTGGCCCTCTCTCTCTGTGTGTGTGTGTGTGTGTGTGTGTGTGTGTGTGTGTGTGTGTGTGTGTGTGTGTGTGTGTGTGTGGAAAAGACCACGGCCAGTTGTTTACTTATGAATTCAATCTACCGGTACTAGAACATCTAAGTTGGGTCAGTGAGGCGGGATGATATCAGATCCCTAGTGGGACCTCAACCATTGGAAACACAACCCCAGGGGGGGAATAAGTTGCACAAGGCACATAAATCAAATGGCCTGTAATCAAAGTCATATGTTTGCAATTACCTTAAGTGTGTGTGTGTGTGTATAATCAAGTTTGAATGTCTTAAAAAACAGATGCGTGGTAAACTAAAGGATTTTACGAATATAAGTCTGTACATATTTGTTTGGTTACGTTTATGTAAGATTAGCTGGGAGGAATTCTTTCGAGTCTGTCCTGTCTAAAGGGCTGCATTGAGCAGATCTACTTCCTGTTGCAGGGTTACCTGGCAGATCTACTTCCTGTTGCAGGGTTACCTGGCAGATCTACTCCCTGTTGCAGGGTTACCTGGCAGATCTACTTCCTGTTGCAGGGTTACCTGGCAGATGTACTTCCTGCTGCAGGGTTACCAGGCAGATCTACTTCCTGCTGCAGGGTTACCTGGCAGATCTACTTCCTGTTGCAGGGTTACCTGGCAGATGTACTTCCTCCAGAGTGGCTCCCCTTCGCTGATGTCGAACTCGTTCCAGCCATGGTAGGCACGGCGACGGGACACCTCATGGTGGCTCAGCCCTTGCTGCAGATCTGCCTGTGTATCACAGAACAAAGCCTTACATACGGACTGACCTTTGACCCCTTCCCTGACCCTGACCCTAAATTGAACACTATCCGCCAGCCCAGTCATGACACATTACCATTTCATACCTGTAGCCTTACGGCCCACATTCACACACAATGTGTTACGTCAGTAATAGTAATGTGTGCCAGGACACAGCTTTAATTACACTTGTATTCGTTTACCCTGGTTTCTATGGGTTTGCATAAACAACTGTATGCCATAGGCTGTAAGCACACATTCAAACAGACTAAGGCTTGTTTTCTGAACCGCTCAACATATTTACAAAAAGGAAAACTTGTTTAACTAGCAGCAATATTGTGACCTATATTGGTGTGAAAACAGAAAATGCACAATAACAGAACATGCAGTGATGGCTATAAAGCATGATTTATCATTCGTATTCTGTTTAAATGAGTGTTCTGATAAGGGCTGCTTGAGGATTGAACCATCCTACCTGTAGCGCACAGGCTACCTCATTGACTGGTAGTTCACTGGCTTTCTTCAGAGCTAGTGCTGGGACCATGGTCTCATCTTCATCTGGTGGTGGTTCTCTCTGGGAAAGCTGAGAGGCGAAACAGAAACACTCATTAAACGAACGCATGAACTGCATGATAGCAGAACTAGCAGCGATGGCTACAATGCATGATTTAGCATTCGTATTCTGATAAGGGCTGCTTGAGGATTTAAGCATCCTACCTGTAACACACACACACACACACACACACACACCTTATCTGCCAAATCAGCTGTCAAGGAAAGGCTAACTTCGCACCTGTATAAGAAACTCCACCGGCTTAACGTACTTTGACTATTCTTATACTGGTGCTGAGTGAATGCTAATAGCTCACTGCTAGGGAACAGCTACTCTTAGGCAGCATCTTGACGTGAGAGCTAAAGTAGCTTTGCTAAACGAGAACATTCTACCAAGGCAAAGCCAGACACAGTAAAACAATACTGCTGACAATACTATTGACAAAGGGTTTAGCATTTTCAAGGCTTACAATATAGGGGAATATTAAAAAAACACACACATCTGAACCGACCAGGGAACAGAGAACGCAAGCTCAAATCCTCCCCCATCACTTCCTATTGGTGCCTTCCTCCTGAATAAACAAGGTTTCCGCCAGGTGAGCAACCCCTCCCCCCCTCGGAGAGGATTGTGTCTGATTAAGTCTTGAGCTGGGATGAGCTGCTTCACTCTCTCTCCCACACTCACACTCACTCACTCACACTCCTTCATTTGGAATGGAAGAGCATTCATGGAAACACTCATAAGCATGATATGCCCGATTAACAACGGGGAGTGTACCTCCCGTTCTTCCCTCTCGTTGTGCTTCCTGCCACAGCCTCCTGTTGCAGCCACTGTGCCGAGTTAATCAATGGCAGGTGTCATTAAGGGTCAAGTGCACACGCCAGCAAACGCCATACTACAGCGAGCTCCATAAAGATGGCTGGAAAGATTGACGCGCCCATCTGACATTTGCCTCCATTAAACCAGAGCTCAGCTATAGAGGTCAGAACTAATAGGCTAGGCTAAACGTTGGCATTAAAAAAAACAACTGTGGAAATGACTTCAAACTGACTAAACCAACAGAAGTGTGAAACTGTTTGAAAAAAACGTCTGTGTTCCTAGAAGCCCGGCGGACCTGAACAATACTTGAACTTTATTTGTAGCGTGTTATGTGAAACTGCAGATTAACTCAGCCTATCTGCAACAGCAGTACCACATATAGAGGTTAGGGAAGGGGAGGAGATGGAGACAGGGGTAAAGGAATGAAAAAAGAAACCAGGAGAGAGAGAGAGAGAGAGAGAGAGAGAGAGGAGAGGGGAAGAACAGAGGTACAGTTAGACATGAACTGGGGGAAAATAGGAGGAAGGGAGGGCGTCAGACATGGGTCAGCCATTTGGATCTGCCAGTCTGCCACATATCAACCAAACCCTAGTACTCTCTGTAGCAGGTACACACCAAGAACAAACACACACTTCGGCGACGCCAGCTCTGGCCCACCCCAAACTGAACACACAGCAACATTCCAACTTTTATGCTTGGACAGAACTGGTATCACAGACCGGATTGGGATGCAGAAATAAATAACATTGCGTGGCCTTTATTGTGGATGTATACGTTTTAACCAATCCTTAGCTAGTTCTTATTCATAGCTGACCATATAAGGCCATTGAAAGATTAAAAAGCGAACAAAGAAAAATCACAGCCGGTCCTGTGATGGAGTCGAGTGTAACAGTCAGCATCATTTAAGACACCACATACACTTTTATTATACATCACGTGGCTTTGAGGACCAAGAAAAAAACACTGTCAATATAAAATTATACAAGTCGTTCAATATGATTAACAGTGTTCGCGCAACACAGTTTTGGAGAGCTTGCTCCCCCGAGCAATATTACACGGAAAATCTAACATGATCTACACTTTTCTAGCAAGCAGCAGATAAGACAACAGCTAGGATAGTTAGACTATAGCGTGACAGATGCTGGATTTAAGAATGGCATTTCCTACTCAACTAGAATTTCTAGTAAAAGTAAATGATCGTAGGCTAGGCTAACATATCCAGCTAACTAAATAAACTAGCCGGCTGAAAATCAGAGTACCCTTCGTAACGGCTAAGTATGGCATGTTACATAATGTTAACTAGATTAGAAGGATGGCAGGCTTTAAAACAAACTCACTCAACGATGTGCGGTCAGTGGCAACAACGGAAAAAAAGACCGTGCTGGTCACATTACCGGGACAGCTAAAAGGGATTGAGAACGACAGAACGCTAACGTTAGCTCACTATGAAGCTCGCTCCATCAACTTAACTAAGCTAGCGTTAGCTTTCCAACATCCTAGACCGTAGGTAGAGCTGGTTAACAACGTCAGCTATTTCATTATCCATATATATTAGTAGACAGGTGTGTAGAGAATTCCCGTAGAATTTTGGCTACACTACTTGCGACATCATGCAAATCCGGAAACTTACCAGAAGCTCCCGTTTCTTCAGCATCTTCCGTCAAATCCAGATCTCCGTCGCTTGTCTCTGACGTTAACTGATTTGAGACCGAAGGGTAATAAATGCGGCGGGGAGGGGGTGGGGTGGGGTGGGGTGGGGTGGTTGAAGGGCCGGAGAAAAGGTGTGGTCTCAGACCTCAGGTGTATCTGCATTAGTTTTGAAACTCGAAAAACGACCAGACTGTTATACAACTAGCATGCAATAGAAAAGTAAATGGGCTTTTTTAATTAATTTGCTCATTTTCAAGGACTTTGAGCTATTAGCGATGCAGGCCAATGTCAAAGTTTTTTAAATTCGATAATGCATGAATAAAGGCTGTATAATTAGGGTCCCTTTTGAGCGAGAGAAAATATAGAGGTGTGAAAAGTGAAAGCAGGAACTAGAGAATTATAGTAGGTCTTTGAAAAATAAATATCGAGATAATATTGTGATAATTGTAAAATACGGCCAGCACACTTAAAAATTAGAATTCTCGTGGTTTTAGGATACCACTATGGGTGTCAATTTATATTATATTTATATTTTCAATCAGTAGTGTGGATATTTCTTTTTTGTTCAGGCACATAGCAGATATTTATTTGAACAGTTACATTTCAATCAGCACATTCAAATATCAGAGGGGTATAAAATAAAATTATATATACAGAGTATAAAATAGCCAATATCTCGACAAAGCGGACGTCCGCGTACAGACCTACTAAAACAAGCCTAGGATGATTCATTTTTATTTGGTAAGACCCTACCAGTATCTTGGACTCCTTTAAGTGCAGCTAAAACAGGACTCATCTTAGCCCACTTTGAAAAGAGCACATTACAGAACTTGAGCTGGTGGCAACAAAGTTTCGGTTGACACAATTTGCCGCTTAGGGCAGTTGATGTCCGTCACAGACGACCTCTAGTGTCAGCAGCCTACATATTGTACTGTTGCACTTAACTAGAATTATTGTAACCTTTGAACCGGATTCACAACATTGGCTAATCGGAGAAGCAGCTGACATTTTTCAGACTGTGGCTTACTAGTGTTAACCAACATGAAAACTTATTTATAAGTAGCATATTAGTTGTTCATGTAACCTGATATATCTGGGTAGCTGCAATAGCTTGGTTAGCTAAAGCTACGCAGTTTAGCAAACTCTCTTAGCAAACGTCACCATCAACAACAACAGTACCAGGCACCTACGACTGTCCGTCACCGTCGGGTAAACATGACGTTGAATTATTTTGAGCAGTCTCTAATCTAGGTTGCAATGATTTGATGATGTGTTACTTTGCTTTGTCGATCGTAGTCAGTTGCATGGACATAATTGTTTCCGTTTTAAAGCGAGTTAGATAACGGTTATGTAAAATACTGCAGACTGCTCTACTGTCTGTCATCTTCAATGGGGCGGTAGCGTCTCGTGACAAATGTCTCGTGAAAAACTGAAGATTATGAGTCCATAATACGGTTGTTGATATTGTGTTTTTACATTTATACATGTAAAATAAAAGCAGCGTTAGTTATCAACTGCAAGCTTCTCCAGCGATGTCCCAGCCAAAAGTGAAACTTCTTCTCGTACGGTAATCTTAATTTGAAATGTTTTTTTTTTTTTACAGTCTTGAAAAGGAGTATGGGGAACCAACTTGCAGGCATAGCGCCATCCCAGATCCTCTCGGTGGACAGCTACTTTTCTGACATTCACGACTACGAGTATGACAAGAGCCTTGGCAGCACTCGCTTCTTTAAGGTGGCTCGTGCCAAACACAGAGAGGGCCTGGTGGTCGTCAAGGTGTTTGCTATTCAAGACCCCTCCCTGCCGCTCACCAGCTATAAGCAGGAGTTGGAAGAACTGAAGATCAGGCTCCATTCTTGTCAGAACTGTCTGCCTTTTCAGAAAGCTTCGCTCACAGAGAAGGCTGCCATCCTCTTCCGGCAGTATGTGCGCGACAACCTGTACGACCGCATCAGCACCAGACCCTTCCTGAACGGTGTGGAGAAGCGATGGCTGGCGTTTCAGGTGCTAACGGCGGTGGACCAAGCGCACCGGTCCGGCGTGCGCCACGGAGACATCAAGACAGAGAACGTCATGGTAACCAGCTGGAACTGGGTGCTGTTGACTGATTTCGCCAGCTTCAAACCCACGTTCCTGCCAGAGGACAACCCGGCCGACTTCAACTACTTCTTTGACACGTCTCGGAGGAGGACCTGCTACATCGCCCCGGAGCGCTTTGTGGACGGCACCATGTTCGCCTCGGAGAGCGACCAGAACACCCCTCTGGTGGACCTGACCAGCAACAGCCAGAGAACTAGAGGGGAACTCAAACAGGCCATGGATATCTTCTCAGCAGGTAATAAGAGGGTTTTGGTATTCACTGTGTGGATGCGTGTTTGTAGGTTTTAGTGCATGGCGGTGTGTTTGTAGGTTTTAATGTGTGGAGATGTGCTTATAGGTTTTAGTGCATGGCAGTGTGTTTGTAGGTCTAATGTATGGAGGTGTGTTTGTAGGTTATAGTATGTGGAGGTGTGTTTGTAGGTTTTAGTGCATGGCTATGTATTTGTAGGTTTTAATGTGTGGAGGTGTGTTGTAGGTTTTAATGTGTGGAGGTGTGTTTGCAGGCTTTAATGAGTGGAGGTGTGTTGCAGGTTTTGATGAATCGATGTGTGTTTGTAGGTTATAGTATGTGGAGGTGTGTTCGCAGGCTTTAATGAGTGGAGTGTGTTGCAGGTTTTGATGAATCGATGTGTGTTTGTAGGCTGTGTGATTGCAGAGCTCTTCACAGAGGGAGTCCCACTCTTTGACCTGTCCCAGTTACTGGCTTACCGCAAGGGACACTTTCAAACAGAACAGGTCCTCATGAAAATAGAGGACACAAGCATTCGAGATCTGGTAATTGTTTTTGACATTTAAATTGTATTAAATAACACTGTATTTAAAATATAAATTTTATCCATGGACACTAAGCAAATCAGCCCCCACCCCCCAATCCATCCTCAAACCAGGTTGTGTTTTGGTTTACGTTATATATTCATATATATAAATAAAATAACTGGATACCCATGCTGTCTGCGTCGGTTGCGGCTGGCAGGTGGCCCAGATGATCCAGTGTGACCCGGCGAGGCGTCTGTCGGCAGAGGAGTATCTCAAGCAGCAGAGAGGGAAGGCCTTCCCAGACATCTTCTACACCTTCCTGCAGCCGTACATGGCCCAGTTCGCCAAGGAGACCTTCCAGTCAGCCGACGAGCGCGTGCTGGTCATCCGCAAGGACCTGGAAAACATCCTGCTCAACCTGCAGCAGGGGCCAGGGGGATGGCGCGGAGGAGGCGAGGGAGCGGCAGCGGAGGAGAAGGGGGCCCAGGAGACAGGAGGAGGAGGAGGAGGCGGCGGCGTGGCGGTGAGCCCCAGGGAGGAGCAGGGTCTGGTGGTGCTGGTGTCCGTCATCACCTCCTGCCTCCAGACGCTGCGCTCCTGCGACTCCAAGCTGGCGGCTCTGGAGCTGGTGCTGGCGCTGGCCCCGCGGCTGGGCGTGGAGCTGCTGCTGGACCGCATCACCCCGTACCTGCTGCACTTCTGCAACGACGGCGTGCCGCGCGTCCGCGCCCAGGCCGTGCGCACCCTGGCCAAGGTGCTGGCGCTGGTCAAGGAGGTTCCTCGGAACGACGTCAACATCTACCCAGAGTACCTCCTCCCCGGGATCGCACACCTCGCCCAGGACAACGCCACCGTGGTCAGGCTGGCCTATGCAGGTGATCCAGCCCGGCCACTAAAGGCAGAGTGTTTCCATTTGGATCAAGTGCACAGCATAACACAAAGTCCATCCATCCGTCCGTCCGTCCGTCCGTCCGTCCATCAGCAATAAAGCTTATCCTATGCAGGGTCGCAGGGGGGGCTGGAATATATCCCAGCCGCCATTTGGCGAGAGATGGGGTACACCCTGGACAAGTCGCCAGTCTATCGCAGGGCTTACTACAAAGTCATACTGAGCAAAGTCATTCTTATGACCTGGCAGGCAGCAACCACCTAGAAGCAGGGCAAAAAAATAACTAAAATATACGTAATATATACAATACGTACAGACTAAGGCTGGTTACTGCAGCATGGTCTGGTCCTCTCAGTCAGACCCACGGGACCTGAATGTAAAATGGGTGCCATTTTTCCTCTTATTTCACTGTGGGAATCACTTAGAGTTATATTGATTCATATAATTATAAACCTTTAAGAAAAGATATACAGTATTAATATAAGCCTTTTGTGTGTCTGCCATTTACAAACAAATTGGGTTTGCTAAATGTGGCAGATTTTCAATGAACAATTATGTGTCCAAGTGAGGAATATTATATAAGATCTATGATTGGATTATTAATTAAATGAAAAAAATCGACTTCCATTAATGTTTATATAAAGGCAGTGAATGTTTCACAGTTTACCTGTGGTCTTTATGTGCATCACCAGAGAACGTTAAACGTTATCGACCATGTGTCCCTGCTGTAAGTTGTGTCCCTCTCCAGTAAACACTAAACGTGTGCTTTGAGACGTGTCACTGCTGTAAGCTATGTGTCCCTCTCCAGTAAACACAAAAAAATTACATTGACCATCTGTCCCTGCTGTAAGCTATGTGTCCCTCCCCAGTAAACACTAAACATTTGCATTGACCATGTAGCAGTGTTTCCCTCCTATGTGGGTCGTGCGCTATACAACACTGTCCATGTTGTTTGAAGTATGTACCTGCCTTAGGCTATGTGTGTCCCTCTTCAGAGAAGGTTGAATGTTTTGCAATGAGCTTTGTGTCCCTGCCTTAGGCTATGTGTTGACTCTCATATCTTCCCCCAGAGAACATTGCCCATCTGGCAGAGACAGCCCTAAGATTTCTGGAGCTGGTCCAGGAGAACAACCTGAACATGGAGCCGGATCAGGGAGCAGAAGACGTCGAGGAGACTCTGCACCCAAACGATACCTATGACTCAGGTAATTACCGCAACCTATAACCCCATAGGACACCAATAACCCAGGTAACTACCACAACCTATAACCCCATAGGACACCTATGACTCAGGTAGATACCCCGACCTATGACGCCAAACAAAACCTATCACTCTGGTAACCACTGTGTCTCTAGTGACACCTACAGTATAACTCAGGTACTGCGTTCACTGTGAGCCTGACCCTGAATGCGTGTGCGTGTGTTAGATGTCTAAGCTGATTCTGCTGTTCTCTTGTATCTGTCTGCCTGTCTGTCTCTCTGTCTGCCTGCCTGCCTCTCTGCCTGTCTGTCTACCTCTCTGTCTGTCTGTCTGCCTCTCTGTCTGTCTGTCTGTTTCTCTGTCTGTCTGTCTGCCTGTCTGTCTGCCTCTCTCTCTGTCTGTCTGCTTCTCTGTCTGTCTGCCTGCCTGCCTCTCTGCGTGTCTGTCTGCCCCTCTGTCTGCCTGGATCTCTGCTTCTCTGTCTGTCTGTGTCTCCGTCCGTCTGTCAGAGCTCCAGGCCCTTCACGAGATGGTGCAGCAGAAGGTGGTGACGCTGCTGAGCGATTCTGAGAACATCGTGAAGCAGTCCCTGATGGAGAACGGCATCACGCGCCTCTGCGTGTTCTTCGGCCGCCAGAAGGCCAATGACGTGCTCCTGTCTCACATGATCACCTTCCTCAACGACAAGAACGACTGGCACCTCCGCGGGGCCTTCTTTGACAGCATTGTGGGTAAGGAGGAACTGACCTTTGAACCCTGACCCCTACCCTCTAGTCATTAGGATCCCTGTATTTCTCAAGCATTGAAGGTCAGAATATCTTTTCCCCTTCTCTTACCATTTGAAGCCTGATTATTCGCTGTACTAAAATGTTAACTAGGGCCAACCAAATAGGTTATTAACAGAGGTGCTTTGAGGGCAATATTGTTGTTATTTTTTATTAAATAATATCACAATTAATGCAGTGAGAATACTAATCAGCCATGCTTGGGAGTCCTTCATTGGAAAACAAGTTGTGTGTGCGCGTGTGTGCGTGTGTGTGCGTGCGTGTGTGTACGTGTGTGTGTGTGTGTGTGTGCGTGCGTGCGTGCGTACTCTCCTGTCTCTAGGTGTGGCTGCGTACGTGGGCTGGCAGAGCTCCTCCATCCTGAAGCCTTTGCTGCAGCAGGGTCTGAGCGACCACGAGGAGTTTGTCATCTACAAGGCGCTCAACGCCCTGACCTGCATGTGTCAGCTGGGGCTGCTGCAGAAGCCACACATCTACGAGTTTGTCAGCGACATCGGTGAGTGTCCTCCTCCATAAGGTGGCTGTAGCCATCCAAGACCTGAAACATCAAATCTGGTGGTTTGTGACAAATGGAGTGATCTCTAAAATGCAGTCTTTTGTTTGGCACCCTAACAAAGATTAGTCTGATGCTTTAGATTAGAATGATTTATAAGGGCCCAGTAAAAGTGCATATTTACCTGCAGGTGAACATACCTTTATGTGAATGTACCTGCATGTGAATCTACACGCATAGGGATTTACTTGCTTGCAAATTTACCTGTATGTGATTGGTTATGTATCTGTATGTCAACATACCTGTATGTCAACATACCTTTATGTGAGAGTACCTGTATGTGAACGTACCTGTATGTCAACATACGGTCATGTGAACATGTGGGCTCATTCTAGTAGTGAGGTTGTGGTTTGTGTTTTCACAGCTCCCTTCCTGTGTCACCCTAACCTGTGGATCCGCTACGGGGCCGTGGGCTTTGTCACCGTGGTGGCCCAGCACCTGAACATCGCCGACGTCTACTGCAAACTGATGCCCCACCTCAACCCCTTCATAACCCAGCCCATCATCCAGGTAAACCCCTTTATACCCCAGCCCATCACCCAGGTAAACCCCTATATAACCCAGCCCATCACCCAGGTAAACCCCTATATAACCCAGCATCATCCAGCTAAACACTTTAACCCAGCCCATCATCCAGGTAAACCACTTATATAACCCAGTCCATCATCCAGGTAAACCCCTATATAACCCACCCCATCATCTAGGTAAACCCCTTATTAACCCAGCCTATCATCCAGGTAAACCCCTTTATAGCCCAGCCCAGAGCTCCACAAGTGTCAAAGCTCAGCGTGACAGAAGCCAGCCCCAAATCAGGCTCCGTCTAAGTCCCTCCCCCGTTCCGTGTCATTCCAAATGACACCACATAAGGCTGACGACGCTGTGGTTCCAGATCGATAAGGAGCTCGTCCTCCTGAGCGTCCTCAAAGAGCCGGTGAGCCGCTCCATCTTCGACTACGCCCTGCGCTCCAAAGACATCGGCAGCCTCTTCAGGTACCTGCTGCTGCGCCAGAAGAAACGGCAAGGAGCCATCCCCGAGTGCCCCGTGCCCGAGGACCCCGCCATCGCCCAGCTGCTCAAGAAACTGCTCTCGCAGGTAGGGACTAAGAGCAGGCCTGGGATCAGTTTAGACTGCTCCCACTGGTCGGAAGGAGACTAAGAGCAGGCCTGAGATCAGTTTAGACTGCTCCGCCTGGGCTGAAGGAGACTTAGAGGAGGTCTGGAGTCAGTTTAGACTGTTCTCGTACGACAGTACTATGTGTATGTATGTTTGTATGACAGTGCTGTCTGTATGTATGATAGTATAACAGCACTGTCTGTATATATGACTGCATGACTGTGTATGTATGATTGTATGACAGTACTATGTTTATGTATGATTGTATGACAGTACTGTCTGTTTGACTGTCTGTATGTATGATCGTATAACAGTGCATATGTGTGTTTGGTTGGTGATCCCCAGGGGATGACGGAGGAGGAGGAGGACAAGCTACTAGCGCTGAAGGACTTCATGCTGAAGTCCAACAAGGCCAAGGCTAACATAGGGGACCAGAGTCACCTGGGCGAGGCCAGCCAGAGTGGGATCATCGACCTGGCCACGCTGGGCATCACCGGGCGACAGGCCGACCTGGTCAGACCCAAACAGGAGGCTGATGACAAGAGAGGTAGGGTCAGCTGTGTTCCCCACTCTGAACATCCCTAACCCAAACCTAAACCCTAACCCTAACAAGAAGCTGATGATAAGAGAGGTAGGGTGTGAGAAGACACACAAACGTCAGGCACAGACAGTCAGGGTTGAAACGGGTTAACTCCTCTTTATTTGCTTTTACACAACGATAACACTGGTTTCTGTTGCACACGTTCAGCCTGCTCCAGCGTCTCCTGCTCCTCTTCACCCAACTCCCCACTGAAACAAACAGACACCCATAAAATAACCCACAGCTCACCAATCAACAGATTCCCCACACCTGTTACCAATCCATGATTAGTCAGCTGCAGGTCTCCCCACCACAGCCCTGCAGCGCCCTCTACTGGACAGATGCCGTCACAACCCTCACATTGGGTTAGCTGTGTTCCCCACTCTAAACATCCCTAACTCTAACAAGAGGCTGATATTAAGAGAGATAGGGTTAGCTGTTTTCCCCTCCTGCGTCTACCTTCAATGCGGGATTCTACGTTCAAGGAAAGTGTTGTGTTATTACCGAGATCAGCCGTGTTGCATTCCTCTTTGTCTGTTTCTTTTAATGTTTAAACCTGAAGTTATCCTTGCCGTAAGATAAAGGTGTTAAATATAATCTGTTTCGTTTATTTACATTGTGTTTTACATGTATTTTTACTTACTGACTATTTGTTTACACACTGACTGTTTGTTTACATATTGACTGTTTGTTTACATATTGACTATTTATTTTGGTGGTTCACAGACTTGGCGGCCCCATTGTCTGGTATATGATGGCTTGTTTTATTTATTTAAGTATTTTATTGTTTGTTTTTATTTAGTTGGAGTGACACTGATACAGCATGTTTTTGTAATTAAACAATTTTTTAAACCATACTAATATTTGGGCCTTGGATTGAAATGTACCCAGTTATTAACTTTATTAATTGATTGGTTTTTTTAAGCTGGTGCGTTAACATTTTTCCTTTCATCTCCATGCCAACCATTTGTGTTGCAGCCAGTATTTTGCAGTCGCATGGAAGCGCTCTCCTGCAGTGCTTGATTGCTGGTGACTCCAGGAAACCTCTGTGTCATGTGACTCAATAGTTCAGTTCCCTGAATGAGTAGTGTCTGTTGGTCTGTCGTTTAGAGACTGGTTGTGTTGTCAAATAGGCCATAAACCCCGTTCACCTATAAGTGCATACTGCGTACAGCCGTTTGTTGTTTTCCCTTGGAGCAGCATGCTCACTATGTTTACAGCTACTGACAGCTTGGCTTCTCAATATAAGACAAAGCGTTAGCATACAGGTGTGTATAAAATACAGGTAAAATAAAACCAAAGATCCTGTAGTTGTTACTTTAGCAGACTTCTATTTGACAAGGTTAGACATGAACACACGGTGAATTTGGAAAATGTACCTGTTTGTTTAATCCATTGACAGCATTATTTGCTGTCTTCTGTGATAAAACAATATAAATACCATTGAACAATATCAGAATATCTTGACATACGGGTTACAACGACTGACTGTCCACAAGGCTGTAATGCAGACATACAAACACATGGATTTCCTAATGAAAGGACAGCAAAGGAGCTTGTCATTTTGCTGTAGACTTGTAGCTATCCGCCTGCCTGTTAGATCCTGTGTTTGTGATGTAGAGGCAGTTCCCATGTTTTGTCTTCCAGAGATATGTAACCATGACTGCTTAACTGCTGGAATTTGTTGTAAAATTTCCATCGTTCAAATCTCCTTGAATCCCTCCTTTTGAGGAGGTCTGTTGCTAGGTTCGAGTTCTGTGGGAGCTAGTTGGAGATGAGCTTCTGTTAAAGCAGTTCAGTCATACATCTGTGGGGGTCACCGATACAGTGCACTGGTTAAGCTGGTATTAATTTATTGCTGCCACTAACATTAGAGACCCCCGCAAAACTCTCAACTATAACTCGAACCCTGGGTTTGGGTGCCATTGGATACAGCTCTGGAAATCCTAATCAAAACGTGCTAGAACACCAGTGCTAGCTAAATGAAGTCGTTGTAGATTTGTGTGTGAAATAAACTTCTCTCTGATCTGTGCAGCACGGAAGCACACCAAACAGGACTCCAACATGAACGAGGAGTGGAAGAGCATGTTTGGATCCCAGGAATCTGCTTCTCCGCAGCCACCCACGGTAACCTCTCCTCCTCCAGCCATGGGAAACTGTTGTG
This sequence comes from Galaxias rostratus, assembly GCA_036024795.1. Classification (NCBI taxonomy): domain Eukaryota; kingdom Metazoa; phylum Chordata; class Actinopteri; order Galaxiiformes; family Galaxiidae; genus Galaxias; species Galaxias rostratus. The sequence goes on along the minus strand of JAVQJS010003925.1, from coordinate 3,020 downwards.
TTGTGGGAAAAGCTGTGATCCTCACCGCTCATTAAAAGCTGTGGCAGTCTGTATATTTAAAAGCCCTTGTTAACAGACAACAGAGTTGTTTGTGAAATGTTCACCGTTTAGTTGTTGGAAAACAGATGTGACTCCCCATAGAGAGAACTAGCCGTAGAGGAGTTCCAGAAGTTATTTAATTTAGCCAAGTAAACTTTTTCCAGACCATGTTTAATCTAGAGTTAAAACACGTGTTTAGGAATTGTGTTTTGCCAATCCAGACAGAAGTACTTTTTTTTACTTGGAATTCTGTTAATCGTTTTGTTCTTCAGGTTTCTGAGGGCGTGGTGAATCAGAACAGAAAGACCACAGTGCCCCCTAGTGTTCCGGTTCCATCCACAGGAGGCAACTCCACCTACCAGCGGCGCCTGAACACCTGCAAGGCAGAGCTGCAGCAGCTGGTGCAGCAGAAGAGGGAGCAGTGCAGTGCAGAGCGCATGGCCAAGCAGATGATGGAGAGCGCAGAGTGGGAGAGCAAACCACCTCCACCAGGTAATATAGCATGACGCTAACATCCACCAGGTAATGTAGCATAGCGCTAACTTCCACCAGGTAAAATAGCATAGCACTAACCTCCACCAGGTAATATAGGATAGCGCTAACAACCTCCAGGTAATGTATTATAGGGCTAACATCCACCAGGTAATATAGCATAGCACTAACCTCCACCAGGTAATGTAGCATAGCGCTAACATCCACCAGGTAATGTAGCATAGCGCTAACCTCCACCAGGTAATGTAGCATAGCGCTAACCTCCACCAGGTAATGAAGCTTAGCGCTAATCTCCACCAAGTAATGTATTATAGGGCTAACATCCACCAGATAATATAACATAGCACTAACCTCCACCAGGGAATGTATTATAGGGATAACGTCCACCAGGTGATATAGCATAGCGCTAACCTCTACCAGGTAATATAGCATAGCGCTAATGTCCACCAGGTGATATAGCATAGCGCTAACCTCCACCTGGTGACACAGGGACATATGTGTTGCTCTGTTAGTGACTGTCAAACTTGGTTTCAGGATGGCACCCGAAAGGTCTGCTTGTGGCCCACCTCCACGAACACAAGTCAGCTGTTAACCGGATACGTGTGTCCGATGAGCACTCCATCTTCGCCACCGCCTCCAACGATGGCACCGTCAAGGTGTGGGACAGCCAGAAGATGGAAGGGAAAACTACTACCACCAGGTAACTGTGATGTCACAATGACAAACCACCACCACCAGGGGACTACAATGTTACAATGACAAACCACCACCACCAGGTAGCCATAATGTCATTATGACAAACTACCATCGCCAGGTGACTATGATGTCATTATGACATACTACATCACCAAGTAACTATGATGTCATTATGACAAACCACCACCACTAGGTGACTATGATGTCATTATGACACACTAATGTGTGTGTGTTTGTGATACCACGGTTCCAGGTCAGTGCTGACGTACTCTCGCCTTGGAGGTCAAGTGAAGACGTTGACCTTCTGTCAGGGGTCACAGTACCTCGCCGTGGCCTCAGACAGCGGCTCCATCCAGCTGCTGGCTGTGGAGGCCAACAAGCCCCCCAAGTCCCCCAAGGTCCAGCCCTTCCAGACCAGGTTAGTGGTCTCCCACCCTGAACTCACCTTGGATTCATATTTCCACCATTTTAAAAGCCACACCAAAATGGCTGTCTTCTTCTAAGTGTTAAACACAAAGAATAAAACGGACGATCAGTGGATTGTTTCGTTAACACACAAACACTCGCAGAATAGTTAGGTTACCACTCTTCTTTGATGGTGGAAGACTGGGAGCCAAATAGTCCATATAGAATAGTGCCCCCTGGTGGCCGGAGATACCATGTATAAAGCTCAATATGCTCTGCGTTTGCTGTAGCGACTGCGTGCGTGTGTCCCTGCAGGTCTCTGGAGCAGCGCGAGGATGGCTGCGTGGTGGACCTGCACCACTTCAACTCCGGGGCCCAGTCCGTTCTGGCCTACGCCACCGTCAACGGCTCCGTGGTGGGCTGGGACCTGCGGTCCAACACCAACGCCTGGACCCTCAAACACGACCTGCGTCTGGGCCTCATCACCTCCTTCACAGTGGACATGCACCAGTGCTGGCTGTGTCTGGGTCTGCTCTCACTCTGTTGCAATTGATTTGGTTTGATTTATTATTGATTTGATATATTCTTACTCAAGGCAACCCCTTTTGGTGTATGAGTAAAGTCACAAAGTTGCTAATATTAGAAATAAATAGAAACAGACAATATGCACCAATTTGAAAAATAAATACATATAGATATTTATTTGGCTGGGTTTTCTTTCCCTAATGTGTGTCTCAATGTGCAGGCACCAGCAATGGCACAATGGCATGCTGGGACATGCGGTTCCAGCTGCCCATCTCAAACCACACCCACCCGGCCCGATCACGAATCAGGAGGCTGCTCATGCACCCGCTCTACCAATCATCCGTCATCGCTGGTAAGACTGTTCAAGAAATAGTTAAAAAAAATTATAATTATGTTTTACCTTTATTTTCCTATCTCCGAATGTTGACCAAGCCCTCCCAGATTTTTTTGTAAATTAGCTACAAATCTGTTTTAGCACCAATGCTAACAGTTCTATCGGAAATCTATTGAAAACTTACAGTTACAGCAGTGAACTAGTGAAGATAATATTACGAACCCTAACACCCGGGGACAAAGCACAGCGCGTTGATGTTGACTCCGTTCTTTGCGTCGTGTGTTTGCAGCGGTACAAGGTAACAACGAGGTGTCTATGTGGGACATGGAGACTGGAGACCGCAAGTTCACCCTGTGGGCCAGCTCTGCTCCTCCCCTCTCTGAAATGCAGGTATGGGGTTCATTAGGCCCGCGTGGCGGTTCAGAACAGCTTTGTCCTGCTGTCGTAACTCTAGGTTTGTGAGCCTGGTACCATACAAGTTTATTACCTTGTTTTCAAAACAGTCAGCCCCCCCCCCCCCCTAAAAAAA
>JAVQJS010003920.1:0-21823 GCA_036024795.1 Galaxias rostratus | reverse complement strand
ATTAAACAAAGAAAGGCATTCTAACAAAAGTTCCTTGAGGTTGTCAAGGCGATGCAGTTTGTCGAGTGACACAACGAAAACGGCACCATCTCCCGCATAATGATTCATCATTATTGCTGATGGTATCACCGAGTGGGAGGGTGCTGACGGAAAAGCCACTGTTTAAATTGACTTAGGTCTTCAAGGGTAAAGCTTGTATGTCTTTTAACAGTGTGTGCTGAGCGGGGATGAGCGACTGTGCCTAATGGAAACCTAATTACTCCTCTTCCCTTGGCTACTCTTACTCTGCCCATGCATGAACGGTCAGCTTCATAAACCACACAGCAGCAGACCTCTATTAACCTGCCGACGAGAACCTCGTTAGCACCATGCTCGCCCTACTAATACACACCGCATCCTTCAACTGATTGCTTTGATTGGTCCCGTTGGTCAGTGTTCAGAAGGCAACTACAAATTTGTGGGTCCACTTATCGATCAAATCGGCTCTCCGCTTTTTGTCAGATAGCATACTCGAATTCAAGAGCTAGCTAAGAGTTAAACTACTCATTAGAATCTTTCAATGGGATCTCAGTGTTACATTGAGAGTACTGTATATACAAGTTTACTCGCAGTCGAAGTCGCAAGTTTTGTCTCACCGATTATTGATGGTTGGCTCCAGTTTGTCTTCACCAGAGATCTTTCTGCCCGGAGGAGACGTTTATTGCTGTAGTTTTAGTTTGGCACATCGTGGTATTTTGCCACGGAGGCTTAGGCCAAGTAGGTCCACTCAAATTTTTAAGAGCAGATGGTGAAATCAACTGCAATTGGGAGGAGCATGACACATTTGGACCTATGCCATTATAGGCATCTAGACTGCAGATTTAGGATGTGTAAAGACCATATGTTCAACTAAACATTGTGGCACATTTAAATCAATTCCAACAAGCGTATTACGTTGTGTTGATATTCGCATACTCTAGATTTACAAGGCGGAGTTTTGTGTGCAAGAGAAATAAAAATAATGTTGAACAAAACCGAAATAGTTTTTAATATTCCTATTCGTAATATGTTTTTGACAGTGTGTTTGCTGTTGGAACTGCACTCAACCGCACACACACACTTACACATAAACAGGGTGTTTGCCATTGCGTATTCCATTATTTTTACTTTCCCGTTATTCATGTGTTCCGTCTATTCGCCAGGAACATTTTGAGTAGCCCCATTCTGTGCTTTTTGAGCTCCATCACCCAGAAGAAGATGCTATTGTTTATGCGGCTCCTCTTTGATGAGACGGCGGCTACATTGTACAGTGTATACTTTTCAGTTGTAGACATCCGTGGGATTCACTTTTGCATCTAAATATTTGCTTTGATCACGCCATGTGAGACACGGGCAAACAAGCGCACAATTTATTATTTAAAGTTTGCAATGACATGCCACATGGTTACAATATGCACTTAGCTAATGAGGGGAATCATAATTTACCTTGGCCTTGACTGCTTGGATGAATTTTTTTCTTTGATCAATTTTTTGATACGGATATACATATACATATATACATATATGTGTTATATATATATATATATATAACAGACATTTAATTGGGAAACAAACATCTTGTAAGTTTATTGTAATTATATGACTTATTTTTTATCTAAATAAAAAGGCCCTTGCGAAACAACATCCATCCATCCATTGTCAGAACTGCTTATCCTATGCAGGGTCGCGGGGGGGCTGGAGCCTATCCCAGTTGACTTAGGGCGAGAGGCGGGGTACACCCTGGACAGATCGCCAATCCATCGCAGGGCTAACACATAGACATACAATCATTCACACACACATTCACACCTATGGACAATTTGGAGTCACCCATTTACCTACTTGTTTTTGGAATATGGGAGGAAACCGGAGTACCCACGCTAACACGGGGAGAACATGCAAACTCCACACAGATAGGCCCTCAGGTGGGATTCGATCCCAGGACCTTCTTACTGTGAGGCAACAGTGCTAACCACTGCGCCACCGTGCTGCCCTCACTATATACCAATTGAATGTTTAAAGGAACTGCAAATATGAATATCCACAATATCTGGCAATGGTCTTGTGAGACAAGTGGAATAGGGTTACGACGGTGCATCACTTGTGAACTGGAGATAAGGACACAAGCTGACACGGTGCTGGTGCTTTATTAAAGGGTTGTCAAGTTGGTAAAGCTGCAATACATGTTAGCTCAAGCCAAATACATTACGAGCCAATTTGTTTCCCAATTCTTGACAGTTCAAGGGTTCACTGCAGTTTACTACGCAGCTGTAGAAATGTATGCAATTATGCCTTCTGTAAAAGTACAGAATATTGGGGTGGTCTATAATCAAGGGAGGGGGGTCTTAGAACATTGCACAAAGTGGTGCCTTTGACTTGAAATGTTAGTGTTGTTACAATATTCAGTTTTTATTCCTCAATCAGTCCAGACCTGAAGATGTCCGAAGGTATATAACAAGTGTAAGAAAGCTAAACGATGTATTAGTAATCCAATAAGACAACATAGCCACAGCATGCTTTTAAATATACTAAGTGCTAAATCAAACTGGCGCCGTTTCCTGATACCCCTTCAGTTTGCACCCAAACACACAAACGCACACGCATACAAACAATTATTTGTACAGTACAACAATCCACTCACACAGAACATATTAACTTCACAGCATAACTTGAAACTAAATATCGACAGCCAAGAGGTAACATAAGCTAACCTGAAAATACAGGAGTTGACATCCTGCACTAGAAAACAAGGCTTGGGTATTGATTTGTACCAATACAGTTATGACTCCATTCTCTCACTCTGCTGCATGGAAAACATTCTTATGCATTGGAAATGTATTGCTACACAGTGTTGCTCCATTGACTATAATGTATGCTAAGTATATCATTTACACAAGGAAGAAAGTACAGCTCAGTTGAATAAGACATCCCTATATTTCTAAAACAACTCTTAATTATTAATTTATATTATAGTGGTTTATTTACAGACGGCAAAAGTCAGTGCACTTTCAATGGAATTAAACTAACTTGGAATAACCTAGATGCTAACGACTTGGACAAGTATTTATAGGCCAATTTCTTTAATGGGACAGCAGCAAAGAGCATTCATCAGTTACAGTAGGTGAACTATAAGCTAATATCGTATCGACATTGACCTTGTGCTGCTGCCTATATATATATCTACTGCCCATGGAACTGTGTACTCCTGCCATTCTTTATTTGCATTGATTTGCTATGGATTTATGTACACAGATGAACAGTAACTGGTCGAGAGAAATTCCCTTTTTACATATCATAGGAGATTGCGAAAGAAAACGAAGAAAAAAACCCGGAAAACGTGACATCCCCCTTAATTCCTTTCCTCTGCCGCGAGGGTTTTAATTCCGTTTCAGTATATTAGAGTCTCTGTCAGTTGGGTGGGCACCCGTGGTGCTTCAGTGGGTCAGCCAAGTCAGAGGTCAGGGAAGCGGCTGGGGTCTTCCTTATAGTCCACCGGGATGGAGAACTTGGACTCCTCAAACTCATCGTAGCGGAACTCCTGGAAGGTGACTGTTGCCGTGATAGTGGGGAACACGGGGATGTCTGCAAGGAGATTGGTTAGTGTAGAGTTTTCAGAAGGTTCACTACGGAAACTTTGACGATAACCACTGTCAAGTATAGTGTACAGGCGCCTTATTGTGTACTTTCCTGACAGATACACTTACCCAGTTTGACAGGAAAACCCGGAGGCAGTTTCATCTGAACAAATTCACGCAGTTTGTTGAAGTGCTTGAATGGAGCAATCACCTCCAACACATTCAGTAATCTAGTTTGAAGATTTGGGGGGGGGGGTGGTTGAACAATGGACTTCCAAAACCATCTTGGCATTTCCTCTAAGCAGTTTGTAGTGGAGAATTGATCGTGAAGTGCAGGCGAGGGTGTACTTACGACTCGATGCTCAGAGGGAAGTCTTGGCTCATGGCCACGTTGGCTTTGAAGTTCTTCTTGCTCTCCTTGCACACCAGCTCTCTCCCAAGATGAGGTGGCCTGAGGGAACATCCGCAGAGACATGCTAGGCACATTTGTGTTCGATCCAACGTTTGAGCTCAGCTTCACAATACTTCCGACGGCCACGCGTGCACGATAAGTTAATAACTGCTGGTAAACGAGCAAAGCCATGGAGATAGAAAGAAGAAAAGAGTTCCGGGGAGACGGGGCTTACTTTCCGTGCTCTGCTGTGATGTACTCTTCCCAGGAGATGGTGTTGGGTTCCGGGGCAGTGAGGGACAGCCTACGCACAGGCTGTGGACAAAAAGACACACAAACATCACAGGCTGTGAACAAAATAACACAAACATCACAGGCTGTGAGCAAAAACACACAAACATCACAGGCTGTGAGCAAAAACACACAAACATCACAGGCTGTGAGCAAAAACACACACAAACATCACAGGCTCTGAGCAAAAACACACACAAACATCACAGGCTCTGAGCAAAAACACAGAAAACATCAGTCTGTGGAGAACACAACCCACAAACATCACACCTTGTTCAGAATGCCATCCCCCCCTCCCCTCCCCTCCTGCATGCTTCTGCTCCTCCACTGGGTTCCTCTCCGCTTACCTCGAAGCTCTGCTCGGCGATGTTGCCTCCTTTGCTCAGGCTCTCCATGATGGCTTTGTTGCGCAGGATGTCCTCTTCGCTCAGGTGCTCCCGCCGCTTCCGGGACTCCAGCATGAGGCCGTTCACGGCGTAGACTTCGGCCAGGAAGTTCCCGACCCTCTCCTACAAGGAAAGCCGCAGGGAGGTCAGCAGCGTAAAGCGACCCCTTTCTGCGCCCGACTGGCATTTTCGAAAGACGTGCGCTGGTCATCTAGTTAACCTGGGCTTTTCGTTGACCAAACAGATGGCGTTCCTTAATATACCACCCACCTCGATTGAACTTTATCGAACGTTTAAACAAATTGGAAACCGCCACGGGCCACTCACTGTCTTGTCCTCGCGGAAGAGCCACCCGATCTGACTGCGGGAGAAGGTGATGGACTTGGTGGAGAGCGTGGCCGAGTAGACGTCGCTGCTCATCAGGATGTCCACCTCCTCCTCCGTCTCCATCTCGGACTCCTTTGGGTCCGGCGGGGGGGAACAGAAAACAAAGACGACACAAAACGCCCGTCAACTTGGGTTCGGCGACGAGGCGGTCGAACCCGCTCGGGTTCAAAGCGTGCATCGTCATTGTCGTCGTCCTCCCCCCACCCCTCACCTCGTGGTGTATCCTCTGGTAGACCTTCTGCTGGTTGTCCAGCACGTAGAAGGACTGGGAGGGCGCGGCGTCGCCGTTGAAAATGAAGCTCAGGTCGCCGCGCTGGCACTTCATGTCGGTGAAGTCGATGAGGGTGGTGTCCAGCCTGGGCCGCACGCGGGAAAAAACAAACAAAGGTGCCTCTTTGAACTTGCGATGTTATCTGTTGGATTGATGGCGACCCTGCGTGGGGCGAAAGCAGCGGGTGAGCTATAATGTCTACGTGGACGGGCTTGGGTTCGAAGCCTCACCTGATGTTTATCCCCTGCTTGGAAATCTTACAGGCATCCGAGGGCAGGATGCGGGAGAGCAAGGGAACTGTGAAGCAGCGGACAGCGTTTCAGTTGGGATTAGTGAAGAAAGAACAAACCAGTCGTTCTAGGTTCTAATCTAGTCCCGCGATCTAAAGAGCAGAGCCCAAGATACAACGCGGGGAACAGACTCATTCATGCTGCTTGAATGTCATTCACCTTTTGAGTCAAGTCAGGAAAACCAAAACAAAACTACTCACCCCAACTCTGAAAGTCCCAGTGGAGCTCTAAGTAGAAGTCGCCAAGCTTGGGTGGGGAAATGAAATCATTGGTCATTCAGATTCAAGGCAGACAGACTGAACACAGAGTAAATAAAGATTCCCCTTTGAAATCGTACTTATACAAACGAGTAATCTGATATGACCGGATTAGTGAAAGTGCTGCTTTGGAATGTTTGGATTTGAATCTATCCAATCCTTCTCACAGAGATTGCTTCTCATGTCAATGAAGCTTAGAACATCTGCGGACTAATAGCACCACCATAAACTATTCATAGAAAGCACTCATACTCACAAAGCAAATCATGTCAACGAATTGGGCAGAGATAGATAGACATCATACTGTAAAGAGGGCCGCATGGTGAAGTATGAACCACCACCGTTAGTCTTAACATTGAGTGAACAACAAACTGTGTCAGATGCCCTCCTGTCCCACGGTAGTGTGTGTGTGTGTGTGTGTGTGTGTGTGTGTGTGTCACCTCTCTCAGCGCTTTCAGCAGTTTGGGCCTCTTGTCCTCCACGCTCTCCCTGGACTGCTGCTTCAGCTTCCGCAGTATTGCTGTGACTGTGGAGAGGCGAGAGGAGAGTGACACGGGGATACATATGCAGCCCTCTGCGCGGCGCGGCGGCCCCGGACACCGCGTTGCAGGGTGGTGGAGGACGGTTGAAATTATTCAGAACACTTCCCAGACTACCGCCACAAACACAATGACGGATGATCTCTGTGCGCCCGCAACGTGGCGGCGCCACCACCATTAACAATGCCGTGGGCGAGAGGAAACACTGGATGCGAGGAGGAGCGATGCACCCGGTTAGGGAATGATTGGTGGCTCTTCTGTGTGCAAGCTACGCAGTCAATTCTATAAAACCCCATACAATAATTAAATATCTAGCAGGGCCGACAAATGGCAGGAAGGACGCTAAGAGCGCATTCATCAGACTTGCAAGAGGTGTAACTTCCCCTTAAGAGTGTGTGTGTGTGTGTGTGTGTGTAGAGAATACTGTGCGCTTGGTTCTACCTACTTAATGGAGGGTGTATATCACCTCGCCAATACTAACACCGATTCTTCACGAGAAAGAGAGTAATAAAAAGCTCTTTACTGGGGAGCTGATGAATTGCTATTTGCTAAGTAAGTGTTCTGCCATGAATAACAATTGGGGCCATGGGTCTCCGGTGCATTGTAGTTATCTTAAACCAATGGGGAGGGGGGGCTGGGGGGGATATGTCGGGCTGGATAAGAGAGTGAGAGGAAGTGCTGACAAAGCGTTCACTGCAGAGGCAGTGCAGCGCTGCACAGGCGAGGCATACACAGCCATTCGCTAAGTCGCTGTCGCAGTGTGCATACACGTGTGCGTACCGTGTGACTACCAGGAGAGAGGGGAGGGAGTAAAGTCTGCCGAGATAAAAAACACAAGACAAAATAAGATGTGTAGATGGCAATAATCACATGACGTGAGTCATATAGCACATTTATAGGGGACTCCACATCAGGCTTTGACAACCTGCCTCGTCCACTGCCCCTTCCAAATGCTTTGCCTGGCCACTGGCTGAGTGCCGCGTGACATTTCACCCTCTCGCGACTGCTCCAGAGACGGGAGTCGGGCTGGCTTTGTGTACCCTTGACGGACTGAGGGGGATACAGCTAATCTGCCCCTCCCTCCCCCCGCTTCCTCCGAGCACGCCGTGCGGTGACCTTCTGATGGCTGACCTCCAGCCCGTTCCCAGTCTGCCTGCCAGAGCATTCCCCAGCGTGATGCTGGGGGGATGGACGCGCATGCCAACCAGTCTGAGTGTCGCTCCCTTCCACGTGCGGCGCACGCATTGGGCTGGTGTGGCGGGTGGGTCAGTTCGCACACGATATCTACATAGACTTGTTTTAATCTAAAATAGGACTATTAAATTGTTTGTTAACCTGTCTGAGTTCATCAAATGTGTATTCAGATTTAACTATTCCATTCTACTAAAAACAAAATATAAGTAGTTTTAACACAAATAGCATTGATTGATTGGTTTACTTTCAAGGTCCCTGTCCAGCCCGTATGGATCCAGAACACTCATGAAAAATCCCTTCCGCTCCAGTACACCTTTGGAGAACATGCCAAGACATACTGCAATCCTCCTGGTGACATGTCAGTCTATAGCGAACATATTACTGGCAAACTACTAATGATAAACCCAGCAAACAGGACATCAGGCATAATCGGGAGGTTGGTCCAAAGTAAATAACAGTTTAGAAACAGCAGGCAAGAAACGTCTGCTATTAGCACAGTTTGTGACAAATTAAGTGGGAAAAATAATGGAAAAAAAAAGGAATCTAAAATCCAATTAATATAATCCTTTGGGAGGGGGCACTGCTAATACAAAAATAGCTTACTCATTTGCCTGTCTCCGTAGCTGATGGCTTCTGCAAGAGGGCTCCAGCCCTGGGCATTTTTCACCTTGACAGGAGCATTATGAGCCAGAAGGAGGAGGGCACACTCTGCAAAACAGCAACACAAACCTAGAACAATGCACCTTTGCCAGCACACTCATTCCACTCTACCATTCCTCAACGGCATACTCGAAAAAATATTTATCATGTCTAAAAAAAAAGAAGCTAATGTTACATCACACTTTTTAATCAAAGGCAGTTAAGTGCGCTGGTGTTTAACACTGGGGTAAATGCCTTACATCACAGTGGGACAAATCAGTAATCCCTGTGGACTTCTATCATCAGCCAGGCTGCTGACATTTGGTCAACTAAAAGCACAGGGGTTAGACAGGGCGATTTGAGAGCAGTGGGAGGGGGCAGTGCTGGGTCTATCCGAAAGGCCCCAAAAAGGATTTAGAGCGCTGTAAAATGGACAGCTTATCTAGGTGCCTACAAGCCCCAGTGATGAGGTGACACAACATGACAGATGTGCAGACTTGAAGCAGAACTGAAAAGTGTCCTTTCCTGAAGTCATAGATTTAAAAACTGGGAAGTAAATTATTCAAAATGATTGCTTATACTTCTGTTAATGAACGAAGGATGTCCTTTGATGTAATCTAAATGAACGTACAATAAACATTTGACAATGAAATTAAGTCTTAAAACGCCTGTTCCTGGTAAACAATTATTTTTTTAATTAGGCATGATGTATATGTAAGGTAAAGAGTATTTTGTAGGTAGTTCAACCTAATCCTTATGATCTGATGGGCGACCTTACCTTTGTGACCCAACATTACAGCCAAGTGAAGAGGAGTGTTTCCTGCAGTTAAAGACCAGTCAGTTAATGTCATGAATGAAAAGATCATGAAGGGTCCAGCCAGTATGAACATAAATGGTATGCAAATACTTGATAGTAAAACATTATGATCCAACGTAGTCCGCATACAAATTCAATTCCACAGATGTTCTCAACGTGAGAGCTATGACACACATCTGTTACAAATATTGGTGGAGTTAAAATACAACTTACCATGCACATCTTTCTGAGAAATGCTGTGGGCCCTGATGAGAGAAGATAACCTACGAACATCTCCCTTGAAAACACATTCATGCACCGGAAACTCCAGATCTTCGCTTGTTAGAATTATTGGGTTCTTGTTATCATCATCGAGTATGGTTCCGATCGATGAATTGTCATTTATGTTATTTGCATTAATGTTTGACAGGTCCAAAGGCTTCGCTGATTTATAGTTTTGAAAAGCTTTGTTGGATTTAAACGTGTTGCTGGTATCATTAGGAGTAGTTCCATTGGAAGTCTGATCATATGATTCCAAAATCTCTTCATTCTTGTTTTGCTTATTGTTGTTGTCCTTCCGCAAGGTGCGAATCTTTTCCCCGGTCATGATTAATCTTAGGCCTATTAGTGGCTAATGATAGCTTCCTTTTTTTAATAACACAGACGTTCTTTATTTAGTTAAGGGCACCGGACAGGATTCTTATCAATCTCGATCCAACAGAACCAAAGTAAGATAACTACCGACAACGTTACATCTACTAACGAGAGCCAACGATTATGGTTGCGGCGATACAGTTGTTGACAAATAATAACACACCCATAAAATAAATGTTAGCTCGCTAGCTAGCTAAAGTTTAGCTAGCTGAACAAATACAAAATCTCACAATGTAAAGTGACATTCATACAAGAATGTACATGAGTAAATACTGACTACATCCTTAACAGTATCCTTGAAAACAATCACGATTCAAAATGGTCCCGTTACCGTATGCTTTGCGGTAAAAAAAAAATCTATCTGACTGGTAATAGCGGGCAATAAGGAAGCGCAGAACAATTTTTAGCAACGATGCTAGGTGCGTCATCCACTGAACATAGTCTCGCGAGAACACAAGGCAAACCAGGCTTTTCTTTACCGCGATAGTAGTTTTTTCCCTTAATCCCCTGCAAAAACGTACTTTTACGGACATTTACCTAACACAAATAATTCGAACAAAATTGCTATAGTTGAAGAGTTGTTTGACTTACAAAAGACGTATAGTCAGTAACTCAGCAGAAAATATAATATATTTATAAAACGTGATTTAAACGGAAGTTAATACGTCATATTTTAGGGACGTGATTTCACTTCTTCAAAGTGCGCTGTTTGTTGCTGAGTGGAAGCTCTAGCTGGTGTTTTGTATCAAAAATCTTAAGGATGGCTCCCAAAAAAGGTAAAAAGGTTATAAATCAAGATGAGCTTAGACGTCTAATGAGAGAAAAACAAAGACAAACAACGGACAAAAAGAAACGTATAGAGTCACCTTTTGCTAAGTACAACAGCCTCGGACATCTCAGCTGCGTTTTATGCAATGTGCAGGTTAAATCCGAAATACTATGGCAGACCCACATTCTCGGTAAACAGCACAAAGAGATGGTGTCTGACCTTAAAGGTATGAAGCAAGGCAGCATTCCTATGCCAACACCTTTGGCCCCGTCACTCAAAAGAAGATTGTCGGATTGTGAGGAAAAGAAAGAAAAAAAGGCAAAGCCCACCTCTGAAACACCGAGCTCCTCCCTACCCTCAGATTTCTTTGAGAACCCTACAAAGGCCACTTGCTCTGGTTTGGTACAGAGTGGAGCTGGACTTAGTCTTTTGGCTGGAGTATACGACGGGGAGGAGGAGGATGGGATTGACGAGGAGAAGAATAAGGAGGTAAACAACGCAGGTTCTCTTACACAACAAGGGGACCCTGTCCCGTCTGGACTTCCTGATGACTTCTTTGATAGTGCTATCCCATCTGCTCCATCAGTCTCACACTCAGGGTCTATCCTGAAAGCGGACGAACCAGATAAAATAGTGGAGAAGAAGGATAACACTGCTGAGTCTTTACCCGAGGGATTTTTTGATGACCCTGTTAGGGATGCAAAGGTCCGCAATGTAGAAGCGCCTAAAGACCAAATGGATAAGGAATGGGATGAGTTTCAAAAGGAAATTCGCCAGGTGAACACCAAGTCAGAGGCCATTGTTGCAGAGGACGATGAAGAGGGTCGTTTCGAGCGTCAAATCGATGAAATTGATGAGCAGATTCAGTGTTACAGAAGAATTGAGATACTCAGAGATAAGCAGGAAGTAGTGAAGGGCAAATCTTTGAAAGTGACTCCGCAAGAGCACACGAGTATAGAGGGAAGTGACAAAGAAGAGGAAGAGGATGAAGAAGAGCTGCTTCACCTGCTGTCAAGGGACTGGAGGGCCAAAGGGGCACTTGCTTAAATTGTCTTGGACTATGCACAATTGAATAGAACCATTTTTACCAGAATGTAAATAAAAGTGCAGCTTTGAAAACATATGTTTTTCTCTCGTTTATCAGTAGTCGACCAGGCTTTGTAATGAATATTGTCCACCAGATGTTTTGTATTTGTTTATAAAAACAAATAAAGGTTGAATAAGAAATATATATATATATATATATAGTGTGAACTTTTTTCATTGTAGTGTAGTCTACTCTGGGTTTGTCAATACAATTAAAATACAAATATTGTCACTTCTAACATCAACAACCTCCTTCAGTGGAATGGATGAAGCATTGTAACAAAAACCTTGAATTGTATGTTTTATTTACTTAGTGCCCACACAAAAACACATTCATAAAACCTCCACAGCATACCAGTGTGGATATAAATCTATGTAAATCATTGACATGTCAAACGCTGTCGAATGTTTTGCAAGCTAACACTGTCCTGCAAAACACAAATAACCTGTTTTAACTTAAATCTTTTTCACTTATTACAATCTAAGCAATATACAGAGCAAAAAAGAAATAAAAACATTTTCATAAGGTCCAAGATAAAGACCTTTAAAGGCAAGGTCCCTATGCAAACTCAAGGAAAACGATATATGTTCTCAAAATGTCTACCATTATTTACAGATTACGTTTTTAATAACTGACCAAACCTGATTGGTGAATACATGTGTTTATCATTATAAAGGTCCACACAAGGACTGAGAAGAGTCAAGTAAAGAGTGAAGATCAGTGCGTCTCTTACTACCTGTTACACATTAACATCAGCATGGTAATTACACTATTACTTATTTAAATTAAAGCAAACATGACAACCTTTCTGTAAAATACATTTGAACTCATCAATACATCTGTTATTGCTACATATCAATAATGACTATTTCTAAATAGTTTTTTAAAGCCTTTTGAGACTTTAGATTTGAAAACTGCAAAGATCACCATCCCCCAAAAAGATAAGACTTAAAAAGTAATGCACCGAATATACATTACTTTTGTTTCAATACATAAATGGCTTCATACATTTTGAGAATGGATGGGCTCTATATAAAAACAAAGTAAATTACTACAAGCATCCACAAAGTCAGTAAAATTGTTTGGTATAATAAGGTACAGCAACACTAACCACAATGGGCATGTATTTTGGGTGCAGTACCACATTGAAGTAAAACACACTTTGAGAGGGAATCTGCACTCACAAAGAAAACCTGCATGAGAAGCAGTATATTTTAAATACACAGGTTGTTATAAATTGCATTCAAAGTGGTGACGTTCATGGCCCCTGATTAGTCTAATCTCAGAAAGGATATAGTATATTTATTATGACTATGTTGGGGTTAAACACCTGTGAACATTCAACCTCAAAAACTAAAAGGTGGGGTCCGTAGCTAAGATCAAGAAGATTAGGACCAGGAGTGTGTGTGTGCTGGTGGAAGCAGGTTCCACTTCTCCACAATCAGCATGACAAATAATCAGTTCAGAAAAAGTGTAGCCATCACACAGGGAGATTTGCCAAACACAAGGGACACCCCCCAACCCCACCCACTGTGTTCCAATACTGTTAACTGCTGTCAACAATGCTGTTCTCACACCCCTAGAGCGACGCGCAGCTCCCTCAGCGAGAATCGATGGTCCCCATCTTTGTCGTAGCGCTTCATGCTACGAGCATCTGGAGTTGATGAACCGCACACTTTCCTTATGTCATGGTAGGTCAATCCCAGAGAGGTGCGTCCAAGCCCAGCACGCTGGAAAATCTCTTCCAAATCTGTGGCAATAATCAATGAGACAGTTGTGTTAGGAAAGCAATGAATTGTGTCCCCCTTCATATGCAACAAGACTGAAATCCTTTGATAATTACAATCATTGTATGCTATAGGATGGGATGCTATGGGATCAATTTCGTGTCAGGAGGTCTATGTGAGGACCTCTATGCATACAGCATTTTGGGTAATGTAGTCACTAATACATCATATATATTATGACTAGGTATAACAAAGAATAGAAAATGTGTGAACCTTTCAGAGAGCTGACCCCAGGTAAGGATACATTCTTTGGGTTGCCTGTATCAGCATTCCTCTTGGAGCGCCCTGGCGTCAGGAAACGCAGACGTTTGGTAGGTTTGGACGCCGTTGGGGCGCTTTTTCCTGTGGTATGCAAAAGGTACTAAGAAGCCGAAGAGCAAAGCCAACTCCAAACGATTTACACTTATACAAGAGCGAATGTTTTAAGTGATAGTACCGAGAGCAATGTCACTCGCCGCTTCGTCTGCAGGGGCCTCACTACTTATGACAGGCTCTTGTTCGGCAGTCACCTTAAATCAAATGGGGGTTTACTTTTGGATATATGTAAATTAAAACACACTTGTACACGGCTAACTGAGTCTGTAGAATTTGAGCAGGAACACTAGTAATCTGAGCGTACACTTATTATCTGTGTCGCGGGCCCAGTGCTACTGACTTTTCCCTCTAAACTTGAGACTCTCTGTGACAGATTGGAGACGGTAGAGTGGAGAGTGTGGATCTGCTCATCAGCCCAGGAGTGATACAACTCCTGGGTCTTGTTAGCGTCACTCACAGCGCGTCTCAGATCAGTCACATCCTGCAGTGATACAATAAACCATGCCATTAGGAGCATATTCGATGCTCTTGTTGACACTGTTGTGATTAATGGACATTTAGAATAAAGTTAAATTAGGAATGAGAGAATGGACAGAATAATGTCAGACTTTAAAAGTTAAACTAAACAGAAGTAAAATGTCCACAGATCAATTATAGTTACAATAAAACAATATCACCAGCCTTGAAATAATTAAATGCAAGTCAAATGTTGTATTGCCACTTTTTTGTCATGTCTTGATTTTACACATTAGAAACGCTGAACAGAAAACATGCGAATATTCAGGAATAGTCAACATACATACCTGTGTTAAGGAACAGTTGCCAGCATTCTTCTCAGAGATAGCCATTTTGGCGTCCTCACTTTCATCATCCTAGTTGCACACAAAGAATAAAGTGCAAAACAAAAGCTCTTCAGCCGTCTCAAATGTTGGAGAACACTTTTACTTTGATAAGCTACAATTCTGAGCTGCCAAAATCTTTGTTGAGTGTAATTAGGTGAAATACCAGGATCTCACTGCTGGATACAGGTTACCGAGTTGCTTCAAATAGTATTTTAAGTTAAAACACATTCAAATTGTGAGTGCACACAGTCTAATCCAAACATCATTATTCGGAATGTGCTATACATGGTATCCTCTCATCTCTCTTAACAGAAATATTTGTTCGGTCCGCTGGGGATTCCAACAGAGCATAGTCGAGGAGAGAGGAAAACATCAATGGTTGAAGGCTTTTTTGTATTTACCATGATCTTTTTCAAGTCGTCTGCTTCCTTCCTCTTGGTTTCAAGAGCAGTTTGCATTGTGGTCACATCATGCTGAACAGTTGTCAGCGTGCTGCCAATTGTCGCTACACTCTGGGGAATAATATATGTATCGCACAGGTTACGCAGGATTGTCATCTAAAGTATGTCTCTAGCATTAGTTAAATAATGTTACATTTTAAGGCATATTTTGGGAAGACTATTTTACTTTGCATGCATGCTAATGTTTTGAATTGCATAATAGATTGACAGTATGTTGCAAAACTCATGTTACTGTGCAGCAATCACGTTACGGGTTCCTCTTTGTTTAATCCAGTTTACCTTTTGGAGCTCCTCAACTGTAGTAGGAAGGTTGATTAAATCAGACGCTGATTTGATGTTGGCCTTTAGGTGACTCACTGCAGACTCTAGCAAACTAATCTACGGAAGCAAATGAACCATAACAATGTCATGTACTCTGCATTTTAGGCCGAGGTCAAGACGTGTTTGATTTACAGCGTTTTAATAATGTCAACAACAACAACAACAATCTTTTACCTTTCTGTTCATCTCCGTTAAGTTGGACCACAGCTTGCTTAAACCCTTGTCCCCACTTTCAAGATCCTCAAGCTTTCTTTGTTTGGTCTTTAGATCTTCACTTAGTTTTGGTATTTCATGGGATGACACCTTCTGGCTGGATTCCACTGTTGAGTCATCACGTGGTGAAAAGAGTCGATGATCAGTGACAATATATTCAAAAGTTGTAATAAAGTCATTCAGTTTAATTCATTACATTCATAAGCTACTCTTTATAGCTATTTTATGGTTGGCTTGGGAGATTTTGTCCAGTGACTTGTAGCAGTTCTAAATGTAAATGTTTCACATTTCTCATTGCACGTGCCAAAAAATGCATATTTCCCCATCCCCAGCTATGAACTGGTCACATAGCACAGCAATTCATAGAACTGTCAGGAATAGTGTGAGCATATCTTACTTGTGTGTAGCTTTTCTTTGAGGGTGTCCAAGTCCTCTTTAAGGGCAATTTGCATCCATAAAAGTCCCGCACATGCCATTACACAGGCAGCAAGGATTATAAACAGGAACAGGGGGTAGCAGAAATTGCAGCACTGGGTGTAACTCCTTCTATGATGAGTGAGAAACACAGTATCACGTGCATAAATCATTCACAAGCCTATACAATATTGATTAGGTGATGAGAAAACAGATATATAGACATGAATGCATGGATGCACGTATTGATCACTCACTTTCCAAAGGCAGCTACAGTCCCTAAATTTGTGAATTCATCATCATCCGAGCTTGATTCGGATTCCGAGTCCGGGGGCTCAGTTCGGAGTAGTCTGTGGCCGGACCCCTTCTTCGCCTTAGTTCGTTTACTGTCTCCAAGCCCAATCAACGCATTGAGCTCCTTCCTCTTTTTCATTTTCTTCTGGGGGGTCAGCGATCCCGCTGAGCCCGACTTAAAACCGACCAAATCCAATGTTTTATCCAGTTTGGTTGATTATCAGTAAAGGTTAGCTAACCTTGTATTCTCTATGATTTCCGTAACTACCTCAGCCAAGAATGCAATGGCATTAAGCACATTAGACAGCCTGTAGAAATACACCACTAGAATCGCTCGATTTACATACAGACACAACCTCTGAAGTTCGTCGTAAAAACGTCATCGATACCTGGCTAATGCTATCGTGAAAGGTCGCATCAAGTGTATTAACATAGCATAGCCATTGGCGAGCGATCATTACCTGTCCTGGCAGGACTAACCGGACATCGGGGCTGGGCAATAACGTCGTAGTACCAGGTACTTAAAAATGGTCAATTTCGATGATGGCACTATCAACTCAGTCCCTTCCAGAACCACAACTCTGGTTGTATAAATGGTCACTTTAAAACCCTTAAAACCGTGGTATGTCTGTCACACTACAGCTATAATCCATAAAGAAGTAACTTCATGTGAGCTACTGTGGCTAGCTAGTTTCATTAGCGGCAGGATTTTTATTTTATTTTGGCAAGGCGTTTCAGTAACCTCGAATCTGATTGGTGAATTGCTGCTTACTCTTGTTTTTGCGCGGTAGCGTCTCTTACAGGTCCGGTTTGTCACTGCAATATTGTCTATTGACCCTGGCCGTTTTCATCACGCTTGTTTTACTTATGTTGGAAAACGTTTATGCTATAAAGATTTCTATGGCATTTATTGCATTGTTAAAATGTATCTTTTATGTCTGGTGGAACAAGTTAGTGACTTTCCAGTATGCGCACGTTAAGAAACAAGTTTAAGTATTTGCATAACATGCAGACCTAAATTAAGTAAGTAGTACTATACAATAAACATTGCATCACCACTAGGCTACTACTGCATTTCGGACAGATGGCACGTGATACAGTTGATCAAATGCTACATATGCATATTTCTTAATTATGATAATAATGTGATAACAGTATAAATTCAGCTAATTGACCTTATAGTATTGTTAAGTATTATTGTACTATATTGAGGAAAGGGAACCATCTCAAATTGCACTGGAAATTTGGTCATGGTGCCTTGAGCAACACCCCTCAAAGTAATGTTGAAAAAGTGTATTCTTCATACCCTTCTGATGAGCTAAACCTAGATTTTGTTTGTGATCTTAACCTAAGTCCTAACCAAGATTATGATCAGCGTCTTTGAGTGTTTTGAAAAGCGCTTTATAAATATAATGTATTATTATTATTATTATGATTGGGCCTTGTGTCTAAAACAATACATTTAAATTTTTTGGTCTCATTCTTTATTAAGGAAAAAAAAAAATATATAAAAAACATGATATTTAGAGTAAAAATATATTTATTATATATAATTATAATTCTTTGATGGACCCCGCCTCTTGCCCAAAGTCCGCTGGGATAGGCCCCAGCCCCCGCCACACCCCTTGCATAGGATAAGCGGTATTGCTAATGGATGGATGGATAGAATTAATTTTTTAAATAACTCATTATTGGACCAACAGTCATATCAGCAGGAGTTTAACTATCCCTTTAATCAAGAATGAATTTACATTCCAACTCTGTTTTTGTATTGTATTTGCATTTTTTTTGTATACAATTTGAACAAGATTAATTGTTAGATGATTAGTCCCACCAAAGACAACATCCAATTCTGATTCAGATTTTGTGCAAGTAAGCCTACTCATGATGGGTCAACAACGATTATTTACAGATTTTCACACAATTGTCACGAATGTTATGGGTAATTTACAATCATGCTCTGACCTCATAGGTAGAGGCAAATTCAACTTAATATTATTGTGCTGTTTTTTTTTTAAAAAACAACCTCTGTGTGCTTGACTCCTACAGGTACTTAATATAACATATGCAGATGGAAATCCTAGAAGTAGAAAGGACCTGCATGCTAAAAAGTTTTCATCACAGATAATCCTTTGATTTTGTGTTTGAAAGATTGAACGCTGGAGACGATGGTGGTCAGATTGTGGTGGTAGGCTGCCAGCTTTCGAACTGCCACCTCCACTCAACCTTCTGCTGGCGATTTAAAAGTGTAAGAGGGAAATTCAATCAGCGGCTCATCTCCACTGAGAACACCTGGTGAGGGGACACACATGCCATGCTGGGGGTCTGTGCTAAACCTCACAGCATGGGGTTTGCGATTCAAAGCGCCGCGGATGTTTCATTTATTCTCTGGATAATTTCGTCTTCCATCACCGGGTTAATACTGAAGAAGGATAGCACTTTAACTCAATGTCGTCTTCCATCCACATCCACAAGGCAGAGAGTGGGGTATTACCAGTTCCTGATTACAATAAAACACTTGTTTTCACCCTTTGTTCACAGCAGGCACACTCATATTCTCACCAGGAGTGATCCCTGCATCTGTCTGGCATCGGTCTTGTGTAGCCCACTGAGGGAGAATGCAAATGGTGGTGGCATGATGGGAACGGCTGAATAGAATCGACTGTTAATTGGATGCTTTCATCTGACATGACAGACTGTTTGAATACAGATTAACATCAGTCGGAGGCTGAGTCGCTTCTAGAATACCGATTTTTTTTTCTCTCTCACCATGGGCGTGCGAGCAAATACTGTGATTTGGCTTAGTTTTATATTGAATGATAATGACATTATTGATACAGTCAATAATGACACTCTTTTCGATATGCCTGCCTTGCTTTATAGCAAATGGGGCGAGTGTTACAGAACCTAGTTAGTACTGCAACAGGCTAGTATGGGTATTTTACAATACAGTATAGGGATATTGTTGCATAGCATTAGATATAGGTAATCGTTAAAGGACTAGAGCCTATTTTCCTATCTTAACAAAACCCATATAAATAGCTTTTTTTGTTAAATTTGAAAAAGAAATTGAACCTTTCAGCACCAAAGATGTCCCCAGAGGAACGTGACGTAATCGTTATGACTGAGATGATTCCTACCTTCTTCATGTGTTAATAAGCCTGTAATACATTCCCCCAATGGAGCAATATGGCTCTACATGCTACTAATAGGCTGCAATGAAGCATCAGCAGGGGGCAATGTTCTCATAGCCAAAAATGAGAAACGTTGACATGACATGTGGGGGACACCTGAAACAAATGCAAAAATAACTACAAGGTCGGCTCATGAATATGAAGTACACATAAGCTTTGTCAAAGATGCATCTGTTTCCAGACTTTGAAATCATAAAAGACCCGCCATTATCATATCTATGTTTCTTAATGTACCACATTTTTTTTTACATGAACAATTAAAAACAAAGAAAGGCTTCAAATAAAGCATAATAAATAACGTGTCTTTATAATGATAACCAAATAAATGTTTCAGTATGATTACTAAGAAGGAAAAGTAAATCAAAACATTGACAAAATAATGACTTTGATGACTTCAAGACTTTGTCTTGTGTCTTGATAAAGCGCTTAAAACTAAATAAAAAAACAAAATGCATTATTCAATGACTGTACGAGTATATTCACTTTAGTCCATTATGGCATTAGGCTGGGTATAGTTTTTGGTTAAAATACTGTAATGCACTCGTCTTATACCAAAAAATAGGGTATAACTTTATGACCACTGTCGGATGGGACTGGCTGCTGGTTCGAAATAATCTCAAACAAATTTCAAATAATCAAATTATCATCTCAAATGATTAAAGAGAATAAATTATTACGTTTAGCAAATAAAAGGGAGATAGAGAGAGGTGGAGAGAGAGCGAGAGAGGGAGGAGAGAGAGAGAAGAGATAAATGTAGAGGGAGAGAGAAGGCAGGAGAGAGAGAACTCCTTTGATTCAGTTTCATGGTAAATGAAATCAGCATCCCTGCTACATGCTGCTTTCTGTGCTGTTCTTTATACTGAGTGAATTCGTTTTCAGACGCTGGGAACTGTTGTATGAATAAATGAACACAATAAAATCACTTGAAATATTAACATGTTTACAAGCAGGCTATATTCATTTAACTATTCGCTGTAAATGCCTCTACTACAAAACATCGCAGGACAGCCAAATGCAAATCAGACAAAATAAAGAAGACATTACATGAATTGAGCTGGTTTTAAGAAAAATTCTCTTCAAGACCAAATCAATTCAGTTTCCATGCTTGTCACTTGCGTAGTAGGTGCAACAACTACATAGGATGCATGTCTTGCAAACAATATCTGCCCCTGAACAAGAAATGTGAAATGCAACACCTGCGGTACAGGTATGATTTGCATCACGAGTCTTTGCCTCTGCAGAAGCCTTGGTGAATACAATTTAACTATCTCTATTGTTGGGGCGGATGCGTCCCCGTTTGGGCCTTTTGTCTGTGCCTGTATTCATGTCCTGTCATGCTGAGGCCGATCTGGGATTCTCTTTGTACAGGCGTCTCTCTTTTCGCAATGCTCAACAGGCCAGCCACACAGAAGGAGAAACCTTGATGAGGTGCACGGAAAGAAAACCAGCGTGCTCGCTTTTCAAACTAAAACCTTCAAAGCTTTCTCAGTCAACTGGATCATTTATGTTCCAGCTTTACGCAACCGAAAAAAGCAGCCTGGGTCCACTTGAAGATAGACATGGCATGTTGGGCCATGCGGTTTTTTTTGTGGGGGGGGGGGGGGGTTCTGTGGACTTTAAGGTCTCCCCACAGAATAGGGTGTGTCTGCGGGACCACCAATTTAGATGCAGGCACCGCAGCGATATCTTCCCCCTTCCGATGAGACAATGAGAAAACACACATTTCAAATGGAGAAAATTAAGTGGGAGGATTAGTGATTAGCAATAGATATGTGTGCGCAGCCTCCCGCCAAGAGAGGAGGGAAGTGGTCTGTGGAGTGTCCTGGGGACGGCAGGACAGGGGGGGAAGGCTTTAGTGACAGATTGGGCTGTGGACAATGAAGTGATTGGCAGGCTGAGACAAAGGACGACATAATGCCAGTTCTCAATAGTGACGGTGGGTGCTGACGGACGGACGTGAGGAAGATGATGGCCCCAATGTTCAACATCAATAGATGGCCGGCGTCTGGTGCTCATCGGTTGCCATGGGGCAAATGGCAGATTTTTCCAATAAAGGCAATCATTTTCTCTTTGGAGACTTTGGAAAATACTTGGTTTTGATGTTAAACAGAAAAACAGAGTCCGGACAAAGTTAAGATTGTTCCCTTCCGGGGTAATACTACAAAGAAGCTTGGTAAGCTCATACATATTAATGAGATGCAGATGATAACAGCAATCAAAACAACTATTCCAGACTATCGTTACTGGTTTCTAAATTGTAATTCAACAGGAAATGCAAGCAAACAGCTGGGCAGCAGATGCAATACCTCCAAGTTTGGAGGAAAAGAGAGGGAGAGATAGCAACAGTGTGTGTGTGTGTGTGTGTGTGTGTGTGTGTGTGTGTGTGTGTGTGTGTGTGGGTGTGAGTGTGCGTGTGTGTGTGTGTGTGGGTGTCTGTG
>JAVQJS010003914.1:0-10124 GCA_036024795.1 Galaxias rostratus | reverse complement strand
CCAGTAGTCAAGGAGACAAAAAGACAGTGTTGGGTCTTTAAACAGCCAGAGAGTGTTCAGTGGAGTTATTTACATAGAGAAAGAGAGGGAGCAAAAAACAACTTTGTTATTTACTTACTTTGTCAGTGTTCCATTAATAATATGAAAGAATTTCAGGGCCAATATGAAAGTAACATTGGATTCTAGACTGATATGTAACGGCTTTGTTAAGATTGTGAACAAACAGGCAGAGCATTTGAGCAATATACTGTAGAAGTCAATCGGTCTTAAAACCTATTCTAACTTTCTTTCTACGTTTCTTCTTTTCATGAAATCTCACAGAGTTTTGGGAGTTGTGTGAACCAGTGCTGGCAGTGGCTACAGCAGAGGAGACAGGAGAGTAGATTTCCAGATGCTGGATAGGTGTGTGGCATCAGAATGATCTTGGGAGAAACACTAGCACAGCTGTTGAATCAGGAAAAGCAAAGACTAAAAATCAATGCACCCTGGTTATTCCTGACTTGTCTTTTGCCACTGATTCCTCAACTCCTTGATTTGTTTGACTGTTATGTTTTTGCACACCTATTCTTGCTCTTTTAGTTAATTGTAGCCTCAAACCAAGTCCACAAGGGAAAGGACACAGCTGACTATAACCAACTCCTGCTCAAAACCCTTTAAATTTCCTTGGCCAAAAGATCTGCTGATTTTTAAGAAAAAAAAAATGCTACTGGATAGACAGAAACGTATATTTTTGAAGGTGAACATGAAATCAATTGGTCAGAACATGTATCACAGCCAAAACTAGTTTTAAAGCTACACTTAGGGGAGAGGCAGTGGTCCAGTCCAATATTTACTAAGCAGATATTTGAGGGTCAGTTTGCGCAATTGATTTCCCTTCAATTCTTCAGCCAGCTAACACTTAACCTGAATCCCTCTTTCGCATTTGTTCAGCTGCATGCCATTGAGAGACTATGGAGAATTGGTGTGATTCTGGTGTCTCATTAAACACATCTCAGTGTCACTTAAACAAAGAAAGACGGAGAGAAAGAAAGAAGATATAGAAAAGGAAAACAGTATGTGCTCAGACTTCCCTCCTTCATATTATATTAGGCGTTTTAAAAATATGACGGCAGAAAACAGAAACGACGTGTGGCTAAAATTAGTACGCAGGAAGGAAGCTTGCTTGCAGAATTAAAGGCTATAGAGAAAAAGCGACAAAGATTGTTAGTTTAAACTATCAGTTTAATAGTGTGCTATTTTGTTTTCCAGTTCAAAAGGTTATTCTTTCTTGAGACGCTGTTCCTCTGGAGTTAAAGTTCCTTGCTTGACACACATTTAATTCTTACACACACACATATTTTAAAAGAAACCAAAGCAAACATGAATATAATTAAGGCAGTTAATAGTAACACGAGTGGTCAAAGTTAGTACACTTGGCACTGAAGAGAAGATTAATATAATTTTAAATTGTTAATTTTCATACTTAACACCATATATGAGGCAGTAAAAGGCACATAGGAAAGCAACATTCAGGTTGAAATTGTTGATTGTTGGAAATTACAGAATATCAGGATTTTGAAAATGTTATAGATTATTGATGAAATATTGACAATGAATGTTTTTGTTTACAAATTATTCTTCATTATCAGACATACAGTTCTTATTTAAAAATGTCATTTAATGTTATTTCCACATAGAAAATATAATATAAAAATACATTATAAACTTGTTAAAAGATGTTTTGAATAATATTCATGATTTTCTTCTTAAAGGCATTGCTTGGTTTGTGTGGACAAAGGCTTTCAAGTTAAATGGTACAAGAGTAACAAATTCAACTGTCAAAAATATTATTATTTGATGTGTCCTTTTAAAGTTCACACAAAAAATCTTTCCCAATTCAAACAAACAAAAACAATAAACAAAATATAACACTGCATCGATAAGGCCTGTCATGCTAAAATAAAAACACAAATGCTGTGACGGGACCTCAAGACCACTTCTGTAAATATAATAACAATACTTTTTGGCACTAAAATGTTCAATAAAAAAAGTTATGCACTTAAAACACAACATTTAGATTAAATATATTCTTATTAATTTGCATTTAAAACCAACAGAACTGAACATTAAAAAATGCAGTTTGTTGAATTAACCTACCACTGTTAATAAATTAAGGCACTGCTGTTGATCAAATTCATTCAGTACTGTAGTGCTGTAAAAACATAGTTATTGGGATAAAAAATAATTGCCACTGGTATAAGAGTGTGATCCTCCCCTTTGTGAATAAAGCAATTATGGCTATAAAATAGTTTGAGAAATGAGTGCATTTTTCTCAAGAGATGTCCTGCGTGACAGTAACTAGGATGCCTCACTGAGGTGTACCCACTTCTTTACCAGGCTGGAATCACTTATATTCAGAGCTTAGAGCGTCAGTGTGCTGGATAAGTACAATAACCACAGTTAATATTGTTACTGTGTCTTTTGACCTTTTTACTGCACTGAAACAAATGTACAGGGAAATAAAATATGGTAGATTTAGTCAGGCTTGACAGGGCCTTGTTAGGATAAGATTGGAATATTCCCATGTCTCTGGGTTATAATAGGACGTTGCGTGTTGCGGATGTGTGGTTGGACTGTGGGCTGTAATTGACACCCAAAATGTGTACTTTGACATTAGACTTAAGTAGAGAGGCCCCCCTGGTTTGGTGGCTGGGCGGTGAGCATGTCCTGCTATCAGATTCTTATGGCTGCTGTCCTCTGGTTGGCTGGTTAGGTAGAGGCAGGGAAGTTGTTCCCATTGTACTGGTCTCTGGTTGGCTGGTTGGAGTAGTAGCTGGGCCGTTAGCCAACGAACACCCCAGTACAGGCAAATATGGGCGGGTCATCAGTGGGTGGAAAGGTCAGGGGGTCAAGGATCATGGGTTAGTTGCTGGTGTAGCTAGAGAGTTAGGCAGACAGACAGACGAACAGACAAGGACAGACAGGTAAAAACGAGGAAACAAAAAGAAAAAAGATAGAATAGAGATTAGTGTCAGCTAGTGGCGTCAGGATGACAACATGGCAGTTCCAGCGCTGTCACTTACTGTGAGGGGCATGACCTCATCACTGCATAAATCCTTCATAAGCACTAAATAACCATTCATTATGATGTATACGCATCAACAGCTGTCGGTTGACAAAACGAATGGACCTTTAGCAAGCAAAAGCATTGTAAGATACCAAGTAGCTCACACAAGTTATATTAGCTAATTGGTGCTTCTTAAGGCTCTATGCAGGGTACAATAAGGTAGTGTTAGCCCCTCTCAGTGTGACTGCGGCGTGTCCGATACTACTCATGCTGGCTGGATCGCGCCTGGTAAAGATAGTCAGAGAAACTATGACAAGAATAAAAAGCCACTACATAGGCTTCACTCACAGGAACAGTTTCTACTATCTCTACAGAAAAGGTATTTAAGCCTAAGCAACACACAAATAATATTCTGTTTTATGCAGATTTGGGTGATTAAAAAAGGTTGGATTATTGTTTTTGACATCTACTATGATTAATTAGATCCACAGCTAATAACTACAGAAGCAGAGAGGCTTCTCATTAAAGACAACGATGAGATGTTAAGAGATGGTGATTTTAGAAAAGTTAAGAGATCATCAATTGATATATTTCACCTACAATAACATAGAAACTTTGGTTTTCTTTTGACTTAAAAAAATCGAACTTTATTGCCCTTTTACTATGTACAACAACAGCCTAATATGTATGGCTAGTCCATATTGTACAAACATTTTGAAAGCCAGACCATTTAGTTGTGGTTGTTAGTTTACATAGTCACTGTCCAGTTTAAATCCTACATTGAATAAAATAAGAAATATTATAAACCATTCCCTTCTCAATACAAATTACTTACATAACTTTTAAAAACAAATTTTATACAATTTTGTATTGCAGTTACACTGGGAAATCAGCACCACACTGGCTACGAAAAAATATGAAATTTGTAAACACCTGCCTCCAGAAGGCATTGAATAAGACCACAATATATATTTAACATCAGAGCTCATAACTCGGCTATCAGTAAAACCCGCCGCTATCTTTAAGTACTAAAGAACAAAAAAAAAACTTATAAAAATTGTTAAATTTTTTTCAACCCCCATAAATAGTCCAGAAAATTCAAGTGTGTTTCATCATTCATCGGGCACAAAATGGAAAAATATAAATAATAATGTTATTGGAAAAATGTTGGCCCAGTTAAACCATTGGAATGCCAGTTACATTTTAAAACATTTGCTTGTCAGTCCCACTGTTGTAGAGCAGTAGTGGAGACAAACAACACAACTTTTCAGGAAGCATTCCAAATCTAGTCACAAGGAATAAGTCACATGAATGGAGTGATCCATTCTAAATGAAGGGGCTGAGCCAATAAGCATTCCTCTTTATCTAACAGGGTGGCGAAGAAAGCCCTGGAACCTATCACCTCTAAAATGGTCTCCCCAGTTCAACCTCTAATGTGACCAGACCTCACTTGGCATGAAAAAAACAGTGTCCGACTTGTTGCTCCGTTGCAGTTCTTTTTACCCTTTTAGCATGTCAAACAGAGCTAGACTGAAAATGGTTCACACGCATAAGCATACATACAAACACACAAAAACACACAAACACCAAAAGGTCTGATGAGCTAACTGACCTCTGTCTGTGGTCATTACCCTTTGGTAAGGATGGATTCTCATGTCGTGGCGTCGTACCTTAGCGGTCATGGCACCTGCTCACAGCGCAATGACAATACCAAAACAGAGCACAGAGGTGGTTACTCATCACAGGGAGGGGGTCGCTTTACACAGTGTTAACTACAAAAGGGAATTCAAAGGATTGGGATGCATTAGACAGAAGGTTAATTGAAATCCATTAACTCTTTAAGACATCAAAATTAGGTGCTATTCACTTTTAAGAGAACAGTTCTATAGCCGCCTACATATTAGTGTAAAAGTCAACGTTAGTAGAATTAAATCCAAAGAAACACGATCATTCTCTTCTAAAGTCAGTAGATACTATCAACGCATAAGCCTTAATTATTTTGAAACAGCTACTGAGTCTGAAATGCTAAAGCAGGCCATTAAATGTAAACATGTAAAAAATATATGTATCATCCAAGCTGGTGAGTTTGCTAAAAATGAATATAAACAGAACAGGAGAGTCATCAGTAGTCAAATGGACAAATCCACAATTCAGTAGTCCACATATCCAGGACCCTGTCTGCCAAGTACAAATAAACTCTGTGACATTTTTGTGTCATATAGGTCATTGTCTCTGTGAGCCAGTCCATGTGTGTGTGTGTGTGGAAGGGGAGTGCTATTGCTTAGCCTTTGGTTGGAAAAGCCATACCTGCAACGACAGAGGGAAGGTGGGGTTAGATAGGATGGGATGGAGTGTGTGTGTGTATGTATCTGTATGAGCCCGAGTCGGCTCTGTACACACCTACACCTGATAAGCACGCCATCCACTCATGAACGCAGGCTATGGACCTTTGTGTTTGCAGACGTGCATGTGCTTACCTAATACTCCACTAGAGTCGATGGGGTATTCCAGAATGGAGGGGGCCAGGGTGTAGGGGTACTCATAGGGCGCGTAAATTAACCCGGACTCTTGCGCTTGCTGCATCAGCGCCGCATGGTGATTGGCTCCGGGCAGGAGGGCCGAACTCTGGATCTGACGAATCAGCGGCATTAGGGTAGGTGTGTTGATGGGTGCGGGATGTCGCATAGTGTTGGGCAGGACGGGGGAGGGGCCCGTGATCATGCGTGGCGCCTGAGGGGAGGCCAGGGAGAAGGCCATGGTGTCTGCAAACACACAAACACACACACACACACACACACACACACCGCACAATCAATGGAGACAAGGGGGACGAGAAATAGGAAAAAAAACACAAATAAATCACTTGAAAGTCCGAAACAGAGGCAATTGTTTCACAGAACACTAGGTACCCTGTTCTGCCCACCCCACCCCCCCATTCCCCTCAGACGCCGGGTGATGACGCCATCCTTACGTGTCTTGATGTTGGCATCTCTGTAGGTTCCATTCAGAATGGCCAGCTCCATCAGTTGCATCTTCTTCAGATTGTCCTCCCCCTCAGCCTACACACACACATGCCAAGATAATCAGAAGGTCAGTCATGCCTTTCGTTGGGAGTTTTTGTAAATTCTATAAGCCTTTGTTTGGACATGGCTCTCTGTCTCCAGATTTTTACTCCAAGTTCCTCTGCAACCATCAGGAATAGTATGATAGACAGAGTGGTTGCGCTGTCAAAGGAACTCAGGAATTTAAATTAACCTCCTTGGTTGATGGATTGAAATGGACCTTGACCCTGAACACAGTCATCCACAGTCAGGTCTGAGAGTGTCCATCTAGCTCAAATTAGGCTTGGGTTACTATCTTGCGAACAGCTTGACTGATTTACAGTTCCTGAAGGTCAGGCGGGTTAAACTAACAGATATCATTAACACACACACCTCCCCTGAGCACCTCCCACCTCCCTTCCTGCAGGCATTCACGTCCGTGTGCATGGGGTCAGACCAACAGGTGTTATGTGGTTCACAGCCCCGGCACCTCCTGTCCTTTTAACCTATGGTGTCGCGTGATCCTAAGTACTGGCAATGGAGGAGATTCCTCGGCTTTGTAGCTCGACGTTCCATCGGGAAATAGCTACATGTTTTGTTAGAATGTTTAGCGAAACAAACCAACACACAGTGAAGAACCTTATCGCTTATGGGTCGGGGTGAGGCAGGAACAATGTGGCGAGTGTATGTGTGGGGGGTTGGCTTCAGTGCAAGTGGGGGTAAGATTGTGTGTGTGTGTGTGTGTGTGTGTGTGTGTGTGTGTGACTGTGTGTTTGTATCTGTGTCTCAACCAGTGTGCTCGTGTGTGCTGGGGAGTAGGTGGCGGAGGAGAACGTGCGAAATGTAGTGCAGCGCAATCAAAATGTATACGTCTTGCGAGAGAAATGAATACTGTAGTCAGTATGTGGGCATGAAGTGAGTGTGAAAGAGTGAAGGGAGTGATAGAGCCGGGGCAAAAGAGTGAACAGACTCACCATTCATTCCCTCAGCCTTTCACACAACCATGGGTTACTATGGAAACTCCTTTATGCGTGTTCCCTAATTACCCTAACCCCTCACGCTCACGCACACACACACGCACACAAATCTACATACACAGTCTCTGACGCTAGGCTCGCACTCGACCGTCCCACACATACTTTCACAGAAAGTGAATGTTGGGAAAAAGAAAATGAAAAATCTGGGAACATTGAGGGAACTCACAGCAGGAACAAGTAGTTTCTTGACTTCAGCAATGGCGCGGTGGAGTTTGATCTGTGCGCGATTGTGCGTGTCTTCGACTGTGATTAACACATGGAGGTCCTCGCTCAAATGCTCCCAGTTGGGCTTTCCTCGGTTCAGCTCCTCCTGAGGAACGGACACACATACACACACACCCGCACACAATTGATAAGCGGTCGATAGAAATGCTCTGAGGAAATCGTTTCAGTGTAACATTTTAATGGGGGAGACCGTTACATCCTGCCCCCTTCCTGTTTTCACATTCTCTTTTCAATTCTGTTCTACCTCCCTCTTCTATTCTTGCTTATCTATCCCCCCCTCTTTCTCTCAGTATGGGGTGTGGGCTGAGAATGTT
This sequence comes from Galaxias rostratus, assembly GCA_036024795.1. Taxonomy (NCBI): domain Eukaryota; kingdom Metazoa; phylum Chordata; class Actinopteri; order Galaxiiformes; family Galaxiidae; genus Galaxias; species Galaxias rostratus. Next base: position 2,461 of record JAVQJS010003914.1, on the reverse strand, counting down.
CTGGAGAGGGGGATGGAATGCTGGACCGGCTCCACCTGCCGTTTGGAAGGTCCAGGTCATTGCTGGCCAACAGCAGACACCAGGAGAAGGAGAAAACGCCCCCACAGATCCAGGACCAATAAAACCCATTATTTTTCAGTGTGTGTGTGTGTGTGTGTGTGTGTGTATGTGTGTGTGTGTGTGTGTGTGTGTGTGTGTGTGTGCGTGCGCGCCCGCACCTTCTTTTTGTCCCTCATGGAACCTTTTCCCCGCACCATAATCTTGCAGCCGGTCTCCGACTCTAGCTGCTTGGCGGTCAGTCCCCTTGGTCCCAGGATTCTCCCTACAAAGTTAAACTACAACACAGAAACACACACTTTAAGACGTAGGTCTGAAGAGACACATTTTTCACATGCGTAGTGAAATGCAAAGTTAACCATCTTCTTTCAGACAGAAACTGGTGTCGGTGTGTGTTTTTTTGTACGTATGAGAGAGTGAGAGGGGGGTCATAAGTAGACAGAGAAGAGAGCGAGAGAGAAAGACAGGAATAGCTTATTATGTGCGTGTTGGCGGCTGCCGGTTCTGTTGGTATGGCCAGATAGCAGCGTTCTCTTAACCTTATCTGTCGCTGAGACTGAGTGATTAACTGGGCAGCTGCCCCTCGGCCTCTCTCTCTCTCTCTCTCTCTCTCTCTCTCTCTCTCTCTCTCTCTCTCTCTCAACATTTGTCCCCCCCCCCACACCCCCCACAATCTCTGTTGTATCCCCAATTGTTTCAGTATGTTTTTTTAACTCCTCCTTCTGTAGGGTTTGCAACGCATTCTCCTCATTCCGAGAAACACTTTTGTGGACAATCACACACACACACACACACACACACACACACACACACACACAATAAAAAAAACGGTTAGAGGAACTAAATCTATATTTAACCCTGACTTCATATGTTCCACCAACTGGTGTATATGTGTGTGTTTGTGCGGGGGGGTGAATGCATGTTCGCTTTAAGATCCTAATAAGTCAATGAGGACACCCTGTCATCAAACCTTTGATTTGATTGACTGACAAAAAGCTACCCCAGAGAACTGGATCAATCCCACACATCCGTCACATGGAAACTTACACTTTTATACGGATTTTACGGCCTAGATAAGTGATTAATGTCATAAACTCAGAATTCTGTGTATGTGAATTAATTGGAGGCCAATTGATTTTTCAACGCTCAAGGACTTAGAAACAACTGTAGACTTATGAAGGTCAGGGACCTCTGTCCACTCACGTCTGGGTATTCTTTGACTGGCACAAAGAGCTTCTCCTGCAGCTGAGCCACTGGACCAATGCCATCAGGCAGCTCCTCTGAGTCCCTCCCCTCAGCCACACCTCCACTCATCGTGTCATTGTACATGTCCTTGCGTACTCTTCCTATTTCTGAGAAACAAAGAGTGAAAGAGTTAGTATGACACCATTTGATATATCCGACACTTTGATCTAATTATGATGTAATTTGGAGTGGTGTGCCGCTTTTGTGATAATGTTGTGACAGTGGAGCTGTATCACCGAGGGCTGACACACCAACAACAAATCCAACCCAGCCCCACCAACTCATCAGAAAAGCCGATGGTTGGGTGTGCGAACGACCCAAAATAAAACCGACGCAAACCTGCATGGAAAGAATCAGATACACCCCACATTCTGCACCACGATGTAGAATCTAAACAGAGAGCCGGTGAACATCGAACTACCCTCAACTATTCGCTGTCGATTGGGGAACACACAGGATGAGGAAACGAACAGTAGTTGCCCAAGAGTTACTTGCCAGACAAGTTGTAGGAAAGATTGGAGGTGCACGCCAGTAGTCAGACAGTCAGTCGGTCAGTCTGACTACCTGTCTGCGTATTTGTTTATGGCAGACTCAAATGTCCAACAGCACCCATGATGCATTTGTAATGGCATCCTAGCCCTCTAATAACCGACTACTGCACGGTGTCGTGTATGCAGGCACACAAACACACACAAGAGAATGACTACCCTGCGGCACAAATACCATGTGACCTCAGCAGGCTGACAGGCATGCCCCCCAGCTCTCTGAGTGATAAGCCTGACCATAATAACTACAGCGGAACTATAATTACAACCACAGCTACAATCACAACTCTGAGCATCCAACAACACGCTCCACCACCAGTCTGCATGCGACAATTACATACTTGTACACATGGTGACACCTGCACACAGTCTGCGTAAGACACACAAAACAAGGTGTGTGACTTGTGTCAGAAAGTAATGGGAAGCGCTTGTTTGAGGAGAGGGGGGATGTGAGAGGGGGACATAGGAAGGGAGGAAGGGAAGAGACGGGAGGGGGTTGCTACAATAGGCCTTATCTGCACTCAAACCTGCCACCCATATACATAGACCAGGCCTTGGTGTTCCTGCAGCGTGCGTGCTTGCGCATGCAAACACACACACACACACACACACAC
>JAVQJS010003911.1:0-38781 GCA_036024795.1 Galaxias rostratus | reverse complement strand
GATTCACCTTCGGTCCCAAGTCCCTTTTTTTCCAATCCACAAATTAAGGGCTACTGCAATGGTGTTGTCCTTGAATGAAGACTCAATAACATTTCCAACACAGTTCTGTTAAATCCAGGAAATTTTGCAAGATCTATGTGTTACAAATATGTTTTTTAGGCTTCTGCCCTTCTGAGCTGGTGTATTGTGAATGATTAGAGTAATGAGCTAAACTTCTCTTTGAGGTGGAACTAACACGCCCCTTTGCTCAGCTGTTGATACATTCTACTCCCACCTAATTTTTCTCCCTCCCTCACATTCTTGGACACTTTACTTGTTTCCTTTGAAAATCTCCTTACTTTTGCAGGCGTGCCCAGTTTAGCCTACTCGCTTACTCATTGTGGTGTTTCTTGGGAAATACTGCGATGCAAAAATGCATGCTTCCTCATTCCCAGCTACATTATTATGGTGAGTTTAGACATGTCTTGCCTTGGGGCAACATAGAGTAAGCTGAAGTTGTAGGTTTTAAAACTAGATCCTTACATTTTCCATTAAGGCTTCTAGATGCAGTTATTACAATGTAAAAGGTCCCTATCATGCATGTTGGGTTTCCTTTTTCCTGTAGTATGTTACATAGCTTATCGTGTAAGTAAAAGGTCTGAAAAGTTACAAAGCCCATACATAGTCCACGCCAAAGGGACCTACTCCCTCTCACAGAAAACACTGCTTCTGAATGCCAGAAATTCCTAGTTTGTAGTCCGGCGTTCTCTCTTATCCCTACGTCCCTGAAGTTCGGTTTATATTTCTGCGCGAACACAATAGCGAACGTAAAAGTTAATTTGCGGATAGTTTGCCTAAATTCTTTGAACAAAGTTTAAAGGGCACACTAGGAGGCAGTGTCGCTTTCAGAAATACAGAATGTACCAACAAAAAAAAAAACGGAGATGCGTAGACCCGGAACTCCCGAACGTTGGCCCAAATAATTTTGGCTGTTCGGAATCGCCTACTTAATACTATGTACTATGTATTAAATTAGTACATTCTATTTACTAATTAACCAAAATATAGAATACAGCTTTTTCCTTTTTGGGTGTTTTTTAAATCTTTTTTATTTTTACAAATATTCAATTATATTACTCAACTTAACTGGAAGATGTGACCAAAACTCAGGCCTTTTAGTAACGCTGTGCTCTTCTGCAGAAGTTAAAGTAGGCCTGAGTCGCATATTTGAACTAGAATATGCATTTCTGAGCAAATGCAATGGGACTCCATCATCAGCGATCAAGCACTGCGGGTGGCCAGGCCCCTGAAATCACCACTGCAGCACTACCGTGTCCTCGTGTGTTGTTGGGCAAGCTTCTGAACAGTACATAACACGTGTTAAGCGCTTCAGCCAAAATCAGCAGCAATTGATTGTCTTAAGTGTTATTGTTAGTTCAATATTGATTATTTCACCATGGAGATGCATTTTAAATAATCTTATTGACTAGGCTGCCACCTGCTTAAATAGCCTCCATGTATCAGACAGACTGTTCATTCTGATAATACGTGTGTTGGATTTCACCATTTCAATCACGCTATGGTAACAAATAAATGAGTTTGTTCAGCAACAAACAATTATTTATGGTGCCTTTAAGGGGATTATAGTTAGCTGAGCACACTTCAGTTTGATTGTACACTTGGTCCACTTTGACAAATATAATTTGCATGCAGTGAGCAGCAGTAGAAACACGACATACTGAAATCCTTGTTGTTGCTATCCCACTTCTGACAACATGTTCTGATGTCTAATAACGAGAAGGAGGTTTTCGATGTAATAGCCAAACCAAGACATTCAGTACAAACGTAACAAAATGCAATACATGACATCAACGCTAGATGGCGGTATATAACAGTGAAAACTCTGCCCAGTCATTCCAATAGGGCCCAAAAAAATAATAATAATAATAATAGTCATAATAATAATAACAATAATAATAATAATAATAATTATTATTATTATTATTATTATTATTGAAAAGGGGCAGCACGATGGCGCAGTGGTTAGCACTGTTGCCTCAGAGTAAGAAGGTCCTGGGTTCGATCCCCCACCTGAAGGCCTTTCTGTGTGGAGTTTGCAGGTTCTTCCCGTGTTAACGGGGCCTATCGTTTTATTTTCAACAAGGTCAGGCTTTCACCGACAATGCTTTGATGTGACCAAAAAGTATGCATTGAGTTCATAACAAGATAGTGCATGAACAGTCATTTCTCCCGCCAAAATGGGCAACCTCAAACTATTAAAACAGTGCATCCAGAAAGTACTCAGCGCAGTCACTCTATATGGCTTTGGTCAAATCTATGTCGTACACCTACTTTGGATTTCAGCAGTCGCCGTTGTCAGTGTTACTAGCCTAAGAAGAGAGAACACAGTGGTCACGGGAAACTGTGTGTTAATATTCTATATTAAATGCGTATTAAAAATATATATTTCATGGAATTTGTTAAATGACCATTGTTAAGCAATCTCAAAGAGGTAGGCTGCAACACGGACGCGGCTCCGGACAATTAGCCGCATCCGTATTGTTTGTTTCTTTTATGTTCGAGTATTCAAATAGTGAAGAGTTTATTTGTAGATTATCACAACCAAGAAACAGCGGAACAGCCGTGTCAAAGTTATTTGAAGAAATGCGAAACAAACCACTAATAGAATCTACTTGTAGATCGTGTTTTGTTTTTACAAATCGTAATCGAATCTCTATATTCGTAATACAGGGTCTGTACATTTACAATTATTTCTGATTGAAATATACCTCCATAAATCAGAGCTAGAGATATATACTTTAGAATACAATGTAATGTATTTTTGAAAATGTGAAAAGTAATTTGAGGTGTGTTATGTAGTGATGTGATTTTTATCTCCCTTTGACATGAAAGCCAAACATATCTAAACATGGTCTTATGAGTGGGTTTAAACACTTATCGGTAATCAGACAATACTGTCATGCTTGACAGTGGGTCTATCCTTACAGGACTCCTTTCCCCCATTATCACGTGTACTAAAACACGCTTCACGCATACATTTACGCTCATGCATGCACAATTATACCAGAGCCATGTCCGACTGTACTCAGAAGCAAGTTCAATCTAAGCCCCGCCTTAAAACATTTGAATAGCCAATTAAAAACCCTCAACATTTTTGACGTGGCAATGTATGCAAAAAACACGGAAGTACAGAGCAAGATCGTGATTGTATTAACTATAGATAAAGTGAAAAGAACTCGGCCCACAAACAACAGCGCACGTTATATCCCATTGAGAGGAATGAACAGCTGCATACCAAAATAACCGTTCCGTGTGTCAATGTGCAACCCATTTTATAGCTTTATCAAGTTAGTTCATTATAATGGACAAAGAGAAGCAAACTACAATTGTGGCCTATGAGAAGTATGGACAAAACGATATCTGGGAATACCATTTGCAGAATGGACTTTTTGAGAGAAAAAGAAGCGGAAAGGATTGTGCAAAAAGAGGGACTTCCATTATTGGTGCATTTAAAGTAAGCTTTTTATGACCAATTATGGACCAAAATGTTTTGAAATGTCTACATTAATTTAGACACATAGTGTCATCTTGGTCATAAGTGACTGCCACATTTTGGGTCTAACTTTGTTTTGTAGAGCGTTTTTCTTCCACAAGGATTTCCAGATAGTGTCAGTGAAGACTACTTGCAATATCAATTTTGGGACACTTTGCAGGTACATTGTATTAATCAGTATAGTTTAGTTTGTTTAAATCATGTGCATGTGGTAGGAATGATGTAATGACCCTCTGCAGCTGTCTATAAGTCCCACCTGATTAGGCCACATCCACAACAAAAACATTTATTCAGTCATGGTGCTGAAGTTAGCTATAGACGAAATGTGTCCGGCAAATGGCGTATTTAATTTTTAATCATATCTATTGTTTATTAAACATTTGATCATGCACAATACACACACAGGCATTTTCCAGTTCTCTTTCGGGTACTCTTGCCACACAGGCGTCTCTAAAGGGTGTTGGTGTGGGGAACCAAGAAGCAACAGTTGCTGCTGCAACTGTTACTTGGTTATTAAAAGGTAAGCATGTAGAGGGTTTATAGAATGACTAAACATTTTGTGATTAGATTTTTTAAGTGGATTGATGTATTGAATTGTACAAAACAATTTTGTCTTTAGATGGCACTGGTATGTTAGGAAGAATTGTTTTTGCCTGGCTAAAAGGGTGAGTGTTTAGTTTTTGGTAGTCTTTAAAAAGTCTTGATTTTGTTTTTGTGTAATATTCATATTATTTATCTTATTTTAGGAATAAGCTGGACTCTGAGGCCAAAAAGTGGAGGTAAACATGATGTGTACTGAATATGCAAATATGACCAGACTTGCTATCAAATCATCTGAGATGGCATGCTGTATCCTATCAGGCTTTTTGCAGATGTTCTGAATGACATTGCCATGTTCATGGAAATCCTGGCTCCAAACTTTCCTACTTGCTTCTTGTTGATTGTTTGCACAGCAGGAATATTCAAGGTAATAATTGCCATGTATCATGCCATCTTAATATAGTATTACAATAGTATTGCCATGGTATCATGGTACTATCAATATGTCAATTCAAACTATAACAAAACATTTTGACAGGTTACTCTCAGAATTGTACATGTTACTATTTAATGGTGGTTTCCTTTCCCAGTCTGTTGTTGGAGTTGCTGGTGGGGCCACCAGAGCTGCCTTAACAGTTCATCAAGCTCGCAGAGACAACATGGCCGATATCTCTGCCAAAGATGGCAGCCAGGTGCATTCTTGATATTATTTGACTTGTGGACTATACATAACTACATATTGATTGTCTGTTAAAAAAAACAACTATCTGGGTCCTGTCTTTTACGTAGGAGACTTTGGTTAATTTGGCAGGATTGCTGATCAGTCTGATTCTCATTCCTTTGGTAACAGACAATCCATTGTGAGTCCTATTTCCGTTTGTTTTCTCGTTAATATAATTACTGAAAAAATAACTTAACTAGACAATCACAGTGCAATGTATTGCGTTTTAGGTAGAGATCTGTATGAACTTACAGATGCTTTCTTACTACTCTTTCCTTAAGGTGGACTTTTTTCCTCTTTTGCCTCTTCACCATGCTTCACCTCTTTTCTAATTACAAAGCTGTGCGGTCTGTTGTCATGGACACCCTCAATGATGCTCGACTTGCAATTGTGCTTCATCATTACCTTGAAAATGGACAGGTCCTTAACCCCCTTGAGGCCAACCATTTAGAGCCTGTATTTTTAGGTATTTAACGCAATAGCCCAATGCACCTGTTCACTTAAGTTTATTGATAGTGTTGTCAAATGTTTTTAGAGCTTTTATTATTATTATATCATTTTGTTGGCCTATCTTTTTCAGAGTTTAAAAAAACAGTCCCAATCAAGCTTGGAGTTAAGCTGGAACAATTTGTTCAAAGGTAACATGTTTTTAGTTTTTTAAAAATATTATTCTTATGTCATGGTCTAAATACATTTTACAACTGATGAATATCGTTCTGTAGCCAAGAAGATCTTAATTTGGCTTTGAAAAACAACGACAAGCCCTACCTAATCGGAGTCAAACGTGGCAAGTGGACCTGCATTTTCTTTTCTTTATATAAATGTGAAAGTGTTAATTTGGTGTTCTTAGGACATTTTTTATGAATAGAACTCATATAACTCAATAATTGTATATATATATTTTTGTTCTCTAGGTAGTGTTTGTGTTTGTTTGGGACCAAAGGCATCAGTATGTGATGAAATTAGGGCAATGTGCCAAGCCTTTTGTCTCAGAAGCGTATTGAACCCTAAAACACCACTAGAGGGGCTATTGAAGCAACTTGCAGAAGCTGAAAAATCTGGTGAACCTCTATTTTTAATTTACTTCTTTATTCCTGCGTTAGTACAAACATTCCATTCAGAGTTTAATGTTTTTGTCAAAGGCTATTGGGAACTGGTGTGTGAAAGTCACAAGATGATGGACCAATTCTTCCAGCCATTTGTCCAAGGTAAAAAAGTATATTCGGTATTGTTAGGCAATGTTAGTGAAAATAATCCTTTTGATTAATGTTTGAAATATTTTTAGGCTTGAAACATTCCGGATGGCAAACCACTCGAACTCTATTGGACTGGGAGGAATGGAGGGTTGAGTGGAAGATGAAGACCACTTGAAGAGTTGCATCGCGGTGATCAAAGATTATTCACATTCCACACATTATCTCATCATAATCATCATTATATTACACACTATTGCGAAAGATATGGTGTGCCAATTTAGGTGTTCCTGTTTAAAAACGGTATGCAGTTAAGCATTCTACTCGATGAGGTGTGTGCTGCCATCATGAAATAAATGCAATGCAATAAATTAAATTGTCTTTTTAATGAGCGGGTGCAAGCATCGTTCTATTTTAACAATCGTTTCATGCAGCAGAAGGTAATGGATCTGCCCGTGTCAACCTGTCAGAGATATCCAAATTCAGTTTTACACATGAACAATAATACTCTTTCTCGGAATAATTTGGGTCAGCTCGGTGGATTTCAAGATTTGAAAAAAAGAAAATGGCCAGGGTCAAATGTTCTACATACGACTGCGAAAGCCAAACCAAATCAAACGATGGAATGACATTCTTTAGTCTGACTCTAAGTAGGCAGCTAAACTTATCTATAGAATGGTTACATATACAATGAGGGCTAACAGCAGCAGCGCTAACTTCACATGCATTTATTAATTTACTTTAAAATAGAGCGTTGCTGTAAAGTTGGGACCATTTATATTATGACATATTAAGATATGTTGGGAAAAGTTAGAATTGAATCGGAAAATCTCCCACCCCCTGGGTGCATTAATGTTTTCTAACGTCGGGCAAAAAAGGGCATATTAAGATTAAAACCCAGTTTCTGCATTTCTCGTAGAGCTAGAGTAGAGGTAAACCTACTAGTAGTTACACATATTAAGCACATATTGCCCTACCTCGCATACAAATGCCATACTACACTATTAACAGTTCTAGAGCCTAACATGTTTTCTGATTACGTTTGTGCAGCAGTTGCTTTTTTAATTACAGCAAAGTACGTGCATGGGTAACACTATAGCTACTTGCAGTCAATTAATTGGTATAGCTGGAACTGAAATAAATATGCCACCATGTTCAGATCCAGGAAATTATGCATCAGTAGTTCCGTAGGATAAAATACATGCGACAATATGTCAGAATTAACCAAAAATCCATCAGAAACATTGTATCAGTTGGTAAGGTTGCGCTGCAATGATGTTAGTTAGGGAATGTCTACAAACTTACCACAATTTATCTAAAATGTATATGTTCAAATTTAGGTTTAATTCAAACATAAACATAAATAATTGTCAGTGTAATTTTGTGTTTTAACTGTCACAGGACGGTTACAGTAATTGCCAATGATGCCATCCCCATGCACATAATAGGGGTAGGAAATGCTAGTACACTGTAGTTTACTAAATGGAAAATTACTTGTCCACAGTCTAGTCTCTCTTAGAATTCAAACTATAGTCAAAGAGGAAGCATGATCTACCAGGATACACTTTTGTGAGGACTAAGACTATGTGTTATGACAGAAAATAGTTGTCAATGATACTTTGTGTATTATTTATTCAAACTAGATTAACGGGCCATGAAAATGGCTCGTTGTGGACGTTAGGGGACCCTTGCCCCCAACGTTAAATGGAAATAAGTATATCTTCCCTTTGAAAGACTACTTCTTGAAGTGAATGGAGGCACTGCTCATGAAATCTAACTACACGTGGCAGAGAACATTGATTACATTACAAACCACTTTGGCTATCCAATCAAAATACTCTCCCAACTTGACAAAAATGTTGTCAGCAAGGTAAGTATATCTTTCAAATGCTTCTGAATACTTGAGCCACGGTATGCTATCAGATTTTACATTCCTTTCTTTTGCTGTTCTAAACACATTTATTGGATAAATAAAATGCAAACTTAACTATTATTGAATTGGTAATATCAGTTTGGACTATCTTGGTTGCTCATGTGTTTTACAGATCAATCATGCATTGAAAGAAAAACTAAAAATATCCATCCCTTATGTGGTCTTTCATCACCAAACCGGCCTGATGGATCAGGTTACAGAGGGCATGATTGATAGGTGCTTTAAATTCAACTTTAAGTTTAGATAAGGTATGTTTTAAAAAAAAAATTTTTTACCATGTTTTTATTTGCTAAACACCCAAACGAGATGGTGTTTGAAATTCTGGAGCACCATGCCGCTGGTTGGGATGTACACCTTCCAGACATGATTTATAGCCTGGGTTTCCAGGAGCATTTGAGTTCACAATAAAGGCATTTCCCCTTGCTGTGTAGCAGGGTATTGCAGCCCATCACTAAACAAAGACCAGTGCATGTAAAAAAAAAAAATCTATCTTCACCAACTTGAAATGTGTGCAGTGTTTGTGAGTTTTAAGGAAAGGCAAGGAAAATTAAGAGGAGACACAATCAGCAGAAGGATTTAGGAAGACTACATCAGAAAGAGACACCACGATATTGGAGGAACATGGAAAGCAAACGTTGTGTGGAAACTTCATAGCTGGGTAACTCTTAATAATAATAACTTTCAGTAATGAGCAGTAATTAGACCATTAATAAACTATTCTCTATTGTTTGAAAATATGTAAACATTTATAAATTGTTTATTTAGGCATTTGTAAATTATAACTTTGAAGCTGATCATTATCGTCTCAGAATACAAATAAATAATGCAGAATTGGACTAAACCTGCAGACAGCAGACTGAACCAACCAAGAAAGTGTACTTTATTTTCTCAAAGTTCTCAGTCTAAAATGTTTAACATAATAAGATATTCATGTTTTATAAATTATGTATAGATAAATTTACAAGTGATAATAATCTAGTTTATTGATTACCTAATAACTGCCTCATAATTAAAGTTATTATAAAGTGTTACCCAAAGCGTTGTCATCTTGTAAGCAACTCTTTGAAAAAGTCTCCATGAAAATAACGTCATAACTTGGCATAGAAACATCAAATGAAGAAACAATACCTATAATTAGAGTTGTCCATTTTATAATTTCACTCAAGGACTTGAAACAGTGATGGGGCTCATTAATTTTGGATTGTAAGTTTATTTAATAGGTAGATAGGATAAAATCAGATGGTTCGAATACAGTTTAAATTATTTTCTGAATTAGTACTTGTTTATCAAATTGACCTGTTGAGATAAATCAGTAAATTTGTTGGGTAAAATAATTTGTGATCCATTCTTAAAAAGGGAGAAAACGACCTAGTTTAATAAAATAATATGCCATCGTTAATTTTTGGAATATTTATTGGTAATAGTACGGTAATTTTGGTCATAGTCCACAGTGAACTAACGAAGTCTTGCTAAGAAGAAGACTGACTGGGTTGAAAATGAGCCCTCAAACTCATGAATGTTGTTGAGATTAAAATTACCTACGGTATGAGATACACCAATTAGCCACAACATTAAACCACCTGCCAAATATTGTGTAGGCACCCCTTTGGCCGCAAAACAGCTCTGACCCGTTGAGCAATGGACTCGACAAGACCTTTGAATCAGTTCTGTGGTATCTGGCACTAAGATGTTAGCAGCAGATCCTTAAAGTCCTATAAATTGCGATGTGGGGCCTCCGATAATCTGATTTGTTGTTCCAGCACATCCCGCAGATGCCGGATGCTCGGATTGAGATCTCAGGAATTTGGATGCCAAGTCAACACCTTAAACTCTTTGTCATATTTCTCAAACCATTCCTGAACACTTTTTGCTGTGTGGCAGGTTGCATTAAATTGCTGCAAGAGCCCACTACCATTAGAGAACACGGTTGCTGTGAAGGGATGTACTCAATCTGCAACAATGTTTAGGTAGGTAGTAGGTGTCAAAGTAACATGCACATGAATGCCAGGACCTAAGTTTTCACAGCAGAACATTACATAGAGCATCACACTGCCTCCGCTTACTTGCCTTCTTTGCATTGTGGATTCTGGTGCCATCTCTTCCCCATGAAGATGCACACGCACTCAGTCAGCCTCATGATCTAAAAGAAGTGATTGGTCAGACCAGACCACCTTCCTTTATTGTTCCATATATGGGGTAATCATTGTAGTATAACTATTTGTAATTGCGTGTGGAGAATTGTGTATCTGTGTCTCTATCCATGCGTGCGTAATCAGGTTTGTAAGTATATAAAAATGATCTGTCCGTATTCAGATTTGGAAGTGTATTGAGAGTTGTATGTGTGCTTACAAATCTGTGAATGCATGCATAAATCTGTGAATGTGTGTATACAAATCTGTAAATACATACGTAGACATTAATGGCTAAAAGCCTAAATATTTTTGCTGCAAAAGATGAAAATGCAGACAAGCAAAAAATTGGAACTCATGTGGGCCTCTCAATTGGATGTGTATTTACACATTATTATTGCTCCACTTTTTGCCTTGGCAGAGGTCTACATTTTCGAGATCTGTGCATGTAAAAGAGGATCAATGTTATTAACTTCACCTGTCAGTGGGTTTGATATTGTGGCTGATTGGTGTATGTCCATCATGCTAAATCTAAATTAAAATGGGTTTTGTATGCCTGTGTGTATTTTTATTACAAGACGAATTCAAAGTGTAAACTGCTGCTTTGCAGTTTGTATCCATGCAGCTACCAACATACTTAAAGCTAACAGATAATTAGTTTGTATTAAGGACATAGTAGATCTAGAATTAATCAGATCAGAAACCGCAGCCCTTCAACTAGTCCAATCCTTTTCTTAATGAGGCTTAAATTGGTTTTAGAATAACTTACTGGGAACCTATATGTATCTTTGCAGAAAAACATACACATAGGTAGAATACTTCACTTTGATTACAGGATGCAGTGCATAACATGACATTTTCACGCCCGGGCACAAATCATCACCTTTGCGACAGTTGGTCCAAGTTATGTATTATTACGTTCGCATTCAGAAGTCCGCATTTGACAGCTGTTTTCATTGACGCATTGCATTGTGGGAAATCAGTGGAGGCGTAGCTGTGCAACCAACCGAAATAAATGGTGAGTGAGGATGAGAGATTGAGTATAACAGTTATATTAAAACTATATGAACGTAACATTTGTCATCGACGTTGCGTGCCAGAATGATAGGGAACACTGATATGATAAGTTTGTTAACTTAAAGGAATCTTAACGAATGGTTCGAGACAATTCGAATGTCTTTGTTTCACAGCTGCTAGCAACTACTAGCTTCGTTAGCTGGTATTCGCTACCTAGCTAAATTAGCTTACTATCTAACGATAACTTACGAAACGACATCGAACAATAATATCAGATAGCTAATTAAAATAATATCAATATAATGTATAACTGCAACAAAACTGCTTCTTTGACGCGAAAGTAAATGCAACCCAGTTGGAAAAAGAACAATGTTTTATAGGATTGTTGGCAACCCGCAACAAACTACAACGTTTGCAGTCATTAGCTTCACCATGACCACAAGCCCAGCTAGGCATTGAGTTGCGACAACGACATCACTGATCTGCAGCCAAGTAAACTAACAACTGTACAGTAGTTACTTAACATTGATTGGGTACCTAAATAATGGTCTGCTAGTACCACAGCGACTACCGCTTGTTAAAAGAAACGACTGGTTTTGCCGACATCATAACCCATCGATGTTGTTTACAATTAGTAAGCTAATGAGGTTAGCTAGGTATATAACTAGCCAAATGGTTGATGCTGTTGGGCACTATAGAACTGCAGCCATCTCGGGTTTCCTGACGCTATATTAGAGGCATATTCATCCGAAAACAAACGGTCTTCCTCACTAGCCAATTTGGATTGCAGGCAGGGGCAAAGGCGAATATGTACTTTGAGAATTTATCACCCGGCCAAAATCTAATATCACTAAGTGGTCTACTCAGCCTTCTCACAACCGTTGACGTTAGTTTTCTGTAAATGTAGATTTTTACTTATCTTATGTTTGTGGTCAGCCACCGCAGTACAACCGCCCTTGCCATTGACTGTCAGTTGTATTTATTTACACAGTGATGTTTATATCAAATTAAATCATAACATTTTGGGGAAAATATGTGAACTTTTGGTAGACAATAATTAAAAAGTCAGAGAGAGACTGTTTCTTTAATTGGAAGTCTGAATGCATCATATTTTATGCTTGTCAAATACAACTTTAAAATCAAAGTTTTGTCAAGTTCATCGCCTTTTATCCTGGGTATAGCCAACAGTTGGTGATATTTTTTTGTAAACATATGGTGTGTTTTGTGCTATATATGCATATCTAAATATAGACTACCATTTAGGATATATCGTGTAATTTTTTGACACATTATTTAAACAACGCTTTCTGCAGATTTGTTTGCACGGGTTGCGACAAAGAACTACACAACTCTTTGACATATATTAGTATAGACAATGTGCTGGTCTCCTACTCTTAATCATATGAAGTACATTTTACAGATCACCTTAAAATTTATTTTATTGAAACAACTTTATCTTATGTGTATCTGTATTTTTGTTGATCTCAGGACGTGTTTCTAATGATCCGGCGTCACAAGACGACCATCTTCACAGATGCCAAGGAGTCCACAACGGTTTATGAGCTAAAGCGTATTGTGGAAGGTATCCTTAAGAAGGCGCCGGAAGAACAGAGGCTGTACAAGGTATGGTGTGAGAGATGATGTCAATGTGTACACTATGGGTCTGCCGAAGCAATGGCGCAAGCTACCACTTTGAATCAAAGCTGTAACTAATTTGATCTATCACTCCTGCCTGCCTAAATTGAACCAATGATTGGGCTTTTCTGTTTTACCACTGGCCAGGATGATATGTTGCTTGAGGACAGTAAGACACTTGGGGACTGTGGGTTCACAAACCAGACAGCCAGACCTCAAGCCCCAGCCACTGTTGGACTTGCTTTCCGCCTCGGTGGTAAGTTGCTAGCATAATGAACTGATGGAGTAGTGCTTGTGTGTAACCACATATAGAATACAACTAAAACCGCTTTATTTCGAATTCTAGCATACTAAATGGTTCAGTCATGTTGTACCTCAATTTGCAAAAAATGTTTTTGTGTATGTGATAAATGTATTTATCATGTTATATTTGATAGACATTTTGTTCTCCAATCCCTCCCTAAAACCTCTCTACCACTGTTCTATTCCACAGTACCTCTTAACACTCTCTTTATCTCTCACAGATGATTCGTTTGAGCAGCTGAGAGTTGAGCCCTTCTCTAGCCCCCCTGAGCTTCCTGACGTAATGAAGCCTCAGGATTCAGGCAGCACAGCCAATGAACAGGCTGTACAGTGAATAAATCAAGTAGCATGGAGGGAGGGACACGTGGGGGGGGGATTTGGGCATGATGCTTTGTGGGCAATTTTTGCAGACTGCAGTACATGTGGACTATGAGATTATCGACATCAGAAAATCTACAAATTCCCTTATTCACCTGAGGGACATTTTCAAACTCAAGTTTTCTCATTTATCCTGACATAGGCTCACATAGGTTATTATAAACTCACACAAGGCCTCAAAACAAATATATCGGACTGAATTGTCACAACACTGTCAGTCTTCATTTAGAGGCTTAGTTTAAAGGCTGAACATAAGAATTGTACCTCTTATTTAATTGATGTAGTCTTTCTGGGAGTGAGAATTTGCATACATTTTGTGTTTTGTTATATTTGGGGTGCTGACAGGGATTTCAGGGGTAGGTGTTTATTAAATGTCTAGGCATTTGTTCTTTATTGAATAATATTTTTGATTTAGCATTTTAAAAAATTACTTTTGTCTGGCTATGTTGCAAAATAGAGTGCTTGTTAGAATACTAGTTTATGTGCATGAAATGGATCAGACATTAATAAACAGATTCACTTTTTGATGATGGGAGGAGTATCATAAGTGTTGTGAACACACACTTAAACAGGACGACACGAAGATAACAAATAGGATATTGTCACTTGGGTTCAGTTGTTTATGTTAGTGTCTGTTAATTCGCTGACTGCACTGAAGATTTTGTCCATTCAAATCTGCATCTATTTGATTGTTAACCTCTGCCCCCTATCCAAATATGAGGCATCCTTTTGTTTTTATGAAACCAAAGGAAAATTGGAAAGGAATTATGTACATTAAAATTATGCTTTACAGAGAAAAAGTTGTAAAACAACCCCTAGACCTAATGTAAAGAAAGACTTGCACTGAATGTGATTTCTTTTTAATTTTAAAGATTTTCTTTCTGGGGTATGCGTGCAGTGATATTTGCATTACAAATTGTTAGTAAGATTGAAATTGGTTGTGGTTGTTTAAAAATCAAAATCAAACTTCATGAAAGCAGCACTTGAAACTAACTTGAGGGCTGACATTAAAAACAACCGTTTTCTTTTTCCAGTTCTACTACTTGTGGTCATTGTATGCATAGGATTGTCTGTCGGCCAGTATGTTTTTGTTGTACATCCGAATTGGCAGGCAGGCAGGCAAAACTTGTTTTATCCAGACATGCTCAAAAATATTGTAGCTGTAGTTGATACCAATACAACTGCTAACGGAATTGTAGACGTTTAATATTGGAGAGAGCAAAGTAGGCCCAGAGGTTGCTTTCTGTTTTGGCATGTAATTGTGAATATAATGTTTCTTTTAACAAATTGCATTTCTTAGTCTAAGAAAGGTTAGGAAATGTACTCGATTAGGATTGATCACAGCCAGATGTATCCTCCCATGCTTCCTTTTACAGATGGATGTCTTAGGACATTTTTCTACTTTTCACACAACCTACAATTTCTATTAAATAAGTAGGATATGACAACATAATCAAACATATGACTATTACTGTCTCGCCTACTGGACGATGACAAGAAAGCTTATGCATTCGAATCGAACAGATACTCATACATCGACATACGCTTCCGTCTTTGTTACCTCCCTTGCCAACTGGTAAAGGCTACAATTTCAGGACCGGAGTCCTGGGACCCTGTACGTCCTAACCTTGAAGAATTAACCCCGTGTATTGAAATTGAAACCTAGATTTCGTAGTTCTCTTCGACAACAGCTTATTTGTTTTGCCTTAAACTTGAAAGAGCTAAGGCAACTAACGTAATCTATATCTAAACAGCTAGCTTGCGGCGTTAGCATTGTTCTGAAAAAGTATGTAACGCCAGTGACCGATAGCTGCCGTCTTATGGTAAGGGTTTCTTAACCCAACGATTAACGCAGCTTGCTGTTTCGTGAGTTTTGACTACCAAGATTAGTTGGCTCCGGTTTTTTTTTTTTTTTTTTTGGGAAACCAAGATGTTCAAGGGTTATGTAGAATCAGCTGGTAGAGCTGTGCTTGAGATGATGCAGCATGAGTGGGAGCCTTTATCTCAAGACGAATTGGAACAACGATTGGACCAAGCAGTTGAAGAAATTCTTGAGGGGGAATTAGTAGCAAAGGTTCCTGCCCAACACGCAAATTTTGTTTTAAAACTGGTTGAAGCTGAGTTGGGAACAGAACCCCAAGTTTTATCAACAACAAAACCTACACCTTCCGAAGAAGAGCAATCTGATGCCTTGCCAAGTGAAACGGTGGACAGTAATGCAGTTAGGGTATGCTATTTCATTTAGTCTGTCATGGTTTTACGTTGGAATAACGTGATGATTATGTGAAGACATATTGTTGAACTTTTGACTATTCACTCACTGTTAATGTGCTTTTCTGTTATCTCAGTACATAACAGATCTGCTGCAAAACTCAAACTCAAGTTTAAGCAAGAGCAGATTGGCTGGAAGGGCACGCTTGTCTTTATCCCACACTGTCCTACTCTCCCTCACTCTCCTCTCAAAGCGCATCAGCTATCGCTGTGTGTCTACCAGTTTCCGCCTAGAGAAGGGAAACATTCACAGAATATTCTTTTCTTTCTGTGAACGTGTTAACAAGTTAGTGGAGGAACAAATCAAATGGCCAACAGGTATGTGATTGTGATTTGGTTTTAGCTATCATTTAACCTCTTGGGTTGTTTACTCTTACATTTCATAGCAGACATTGGTAAGTTATGCAAATCTATTGTAACTAGCCTTTGCTCTTATCTCTTCCTTTAATCCTCCCTTCAGACAAAGAAGCTGTTGATAACTTTCCCCACCTGTCCAGTCTGCTGAGAACAGTAGGAGGGCTGGAAGAGCAATGTTTCCCCAGAGTCCTTGGAGTTTTGGGGCACACACGCATCCCTATTCGACTACCCATTGGAAAGTACGATGTAATAAGCACGGTGCCAGAGGTGAAGCGCATGAAAAAGGAGGCTCATCCTGACTCTTGGCTGAACTTAGAACTAGTGTGTGACCATAACGGAAGGTTCCTTTTCTGCAGAATAAGCAGGGGGTCAGATACAGATAGAGCCAGTGCACTGAGAGACAAGCTCCGACAAAACCCCGAAATGATGCCTACAGGCACTTGTCTTGTTGCAAGATTAGGATACCCTCTTACTCCCCACATTTTGACCCCACATGCTGAAAGTCATGGACCCAGAGAGAATCTCTACAACAAGACACTGGAGGTTCATTTTAATATTCTAGATCAGGCTGTAGCTGACTTGAAAGCCAGATTTCAAAGACTTGTATATCTAGACATGGGGAACTATGAAAGAGCCAAAGCTGTTGTGCTCACTGCTTGCATTCTTCATAATGTGTTTCTTGACATGGGACCAGCCATACAAAGTTGTGTTGAAAAAGAGGAAGTCATGGTTCAAGAGAAAGAGGGGGAGGTAGTAGAGGAAGGGGGTAAAATAAGAAATGTCATTACAGATTTGCTATATAATGAGCTGCATTCTGTAAGTAAGCCTACGTGATGGGTTAAAATCAAGAATATGTATGGTTGTGTTGTTATGAATCAACAGTATTTTCACAAATCAAATGTTTTACTAATTTCCAATCAAAGGTTGGTTATAAAAGGGGTTACCCAACTGATATTGGGTTTAACTATTTATTGAAAATATAGAATGCCTTTGAGAGCTATATAAGATATATAATGTTTAAATTAACTCATAAACAGCACAAACATGCAACTCACACTTTCATCAATCTTATTTTGAAGACTACCTCAATGGTTCTGATGTAACTATATTGCCACCGTTCTTCATTTTATTTTGCTGATGGACACATGTATTACGTGTGGGTTATGTTCAACTGGAGCAACATTTTTAAATCAAGTTGATTAGACTGTATTTCCCTAATCTGACACTTGGATGTCTCCGCAATTTCTAACAACTTCTAAATTTAATAGTCAGCATTTCTTATGTGGTGCAGAACTACCATAAACACACTTTTCTTTTGTCCCATTGTACTCTTCTTCATATTGCTGAATAAAATTATTTCCATTCAGTGTATTGAAATGTTTTTTTAGTCTTATTATGAAAGTGGTAGAATTATACTAATCCTTTAATTGTTGAGAAGCGTTATTTTGAGCCAAACTTGAAATTGCCTGAGCAAGGTTGTTGATGGCTTCAATCTTTCTCTCCTCCAGGGCTTTTTGCTGGGCCCACATTTTCATCTTTCTTTCCTGGAGCTCCATATACAACTGTAGGACATCATGTGGAGGGTGGGTTGTGCAGGGAGCTTGCACCAAGGACGGTGTGGGAAGAATTGGGGTGAATTTCTTGCTAGCAATCACCTTACCAAGTTTAGTCCCATTAAGTTTAGCCTTCCGCTGTGCCTCTACCTCTTCTCTACTTTTGCCTAGGACGTCATGCATTGCTTTAAAGAACTCCCAGTGGACGCTTCCAACTCCCAGCCTTTTGGCCCTTTCAGAGTTTTTTCTGTATGTTGCCAGCATGTTCCTCCACTTGAGGTCACACTCGTATGCTTTGACATTGCTTACATGGTTCCCTGCTTCCCTTAGTTTGACATTAACCTTATCCGACACCATCTCCCACAACTTTTTTTTCTTGCAAACTGGCTGATCAAATGCCTGGTCCATTTCTAAACGAGTGTGGACAAGTTGCCAGGTGGCCTGAAGAGTCCAGACAAATTCTGCAAAGTAAATTATGAACATTTACTCATGAAAATTATGAAAGAACATCAAATATATTTATTCAAGTCTATGCCTTTACAAACATGTGTCATAAGATTGAAAAAAAATGTATTTTTTATTTGTATAACATATTTACACATTATTTGAAATGGATCATTGATTAATGACCATGGCAACTAACCAACTAGTTATCACCCCCAGACTCATCAAGCCCTCCTCGTACGGAAAATATGATGAATGATAACTTATGATTCTCTTAGCTACCTGCTTTTGTTTTATCAGGTTCCAAGTTGGATACCACTGAAGTATTTTCTTCCACTTCAACAGCTTCTGTCACTAGGGTCTCAATAACTTCCATAATACAAAGGTGACTGTTGTTTACTAAAGAACTATCGAAGAATTTAACAACCCTGTACTCAACCGATGAACTTTTCCGCATCAAGGAAAACGATGAATATAACAACCTCTCATGCGATTTGGAATATGTAGTTCCCGAATTTCTCTGTGTGAGTCTTTTGTTGCAATCTAAACTACAATCCCTGTGGGCGTAGGGAAAATAATGTAAATACAAAGCACACTATGTATTGTGGGACTTGTCGTTTTAATAATGGAAGAGTTTCACTGCACGCTCTCGAAGTTACATTATTGGTACTACAACCCCCATGATCAGAATGAAGCCCTTTTACCCATTTACACTGTCCTGTTCTAGTGACCGCCTCCTTGTTTATTGCTTGGCTAAAGATGGCGTTAGTGCCTAACTATAGCGTCAGTATTTTCGATTGCTAAAATAATTCGGCCATTCGTAACAAAACGTTATTGAAGCATTTATTTCATTATTTGACCTGAAGACCAAAAAATTTTGATGGTGAAATTGTGTTTCCCTTACTTAGAATAACGTGAGTTAGGCCTTCTCACGTTATGTAGGCCTATTTTAGGGAGTGGACCGAAGGTATACGAACTCCAACTCCCAGCTATTTTTTTGGGGAGGAGTCAGGTGGTAAATTTCTTTATATTTTCATGCTGGTACTTGTAGTTTTCATGTTGTTGTATTGATGGACCTTATGGGCTAAGAAACAAATGTCGTATTCTCAGCCCCCTATCATTCCGCATGTATTCACTGTATTTATAAAAAGACACTTTTTAGGATAGATTAACTAGTGGAGGTAGTGCCCACTTGACAATATTAGCATGGCAGGAATGCCATTACAAGGGAACAAAACAACTGTAATTGGGCCTGATACCTCCAGGGAAATGTCTTCATCATTGCCTGAGTCTTCGCTGACCTGGTGCCTGTCCCAGCTTAGTTTAGCAGCAGAGGATGAGCGAAACAGCATGGTAGAAACCAACATAGGTCAAAGCAGAGAGATGGACAAGAAAATCCGAGCATGGCAGTGGCGAGCACTAGTTGCCATTCGCACACAGCACATAAAAGGAGATAACTCTGGCATTGCCAGATTCAGAACCCACGGTGGACTTAAGCCCCTCTTGAACTTGCTCAAACATCCTGAGTGCCCCAGAAAAACACTGGATCTGTCTCTCAGCATACTGGCCAATTGCTGTACTGAAAGGGAAACGCGTGTGGAGGTAATGATGGAGATAGAGAACTCTTTTGTCAGTAACATTAATTTGAAAATTACCTGCTAAATGATTTTACTCTATTCTTATAGGTCCGTAAACTTAGTGGGATATCTGTTGTAGGTAAGTAGAAAATACTAGTAGTTGTGAACCATAATTTATCATGGTAACAATCAGCAACTAGTATGTTGAAACTCTATTTGATGTGCATTACGAGATTCCCTCCTATTTAATATGAGTCCTCTTGATATGTGTTTTGTACATTTTAGTTGACATTTTGAAGAGGAATGTAGCAATTGAGTCAGTCCTGAACCGAGCGGCTAGGGCCTTGGGTAATTTGGCCATGGATCCAGAGAATTCAACCCTGATTCATACTGCTGGTATGTCTATGGACAAAAAACATGTAATTGTGTTAGGTTTTGTTTTTGTAACAATTCAATCCATCCATAGGTTATCATATTACACTGCTAACTTCCTGAGTTTTTTTTGTGGTCTTATTAAATCCAAATTGCTAATGATCGTGATGAAAGCATGTTGCCAAAGCAACATCAACCTAAAGGCAAGGTGAAGTTTTACTTTCGCTTTCTCTCTGACATATAGGTGGGGTCCCTCTCCTCCTCCTGTGTGTTTCCCTGGCCTCTGCCTCATCCTCTACCTTAGCTGCTTCTACCAAAGCCCCCTGTCCCAAGGTGGAGTGTGCTCAGTCAGCTTCCCGTGCTCTTCTCTACCTATCTGACACACCCACTAACCGCCTCCTGCTGATCACCCAAGGCACACTCACTTCCCTGGCTCCCCTCATTGCTCCAGAGTACCCCTTGGGGCTGAGAAGGGCGGCTCTCAGGACCCTGCATGAGCTCACCAAGGGTTGTGGCATAGAATGCTCAAGGGAAGTGTCCCGTTCTGGGGTTCTCGCTCAACTGGGAGTCATGGCTTCCGGGGAAGCTGGAAAACCGTTTGAGGAGCTAGCCTTGAAAACCCTGGCCAACATGTGCTCTCAAGGCTGCCTTCGGCCTTTGGTGGGCTCACTGGAGGTTATTCAGAAGTTTACGGAAGAGGTCAAAAAGGAGCCGTTAAAGGCTGGAGTGTTTTTCAAGGCTCTCTGCTTGTGTTGCAAGGAGGCAGTGAACCGTGCCAAGGTAAAAGAAAGCGGCGGTCTGGAAGTGATAATTAGTTTCTTGTCTGCACATCGGAGTCATCCCTTCTCCCGGTTAGCTATCCTGGCATGTGTCGACTTTGTGTATGATGAATCTGCCCTGGAACAATTGCAAGAATTGGGATTGGTCCCACTGCTTGTTGCCCGTTTGGTTGAGTTGGCCAAAGGAGAAGAACCAGCCGTGGAGAAGATGGACGTCAGCGTTGCCGCCATCATGTCCCCTTCGTGTTTTGATTCTTTTGACTTCCCGTCACTTGAGGGGAACAGGAAAGAGGAGGGGGGCAAGGAGCAGGGCCTGTGTTCATCAAGCTTCCTAAGCCTGCGGTAGGTAACAGCACAACTTTACAGCGTTGTTCAGTAGGGGTTTTATGATTAAATTCAACTGAATCAAAGGCACGTGTTCATTCTCCCTCCTCTTTCTCCAGGTCCTGGTTGGTGTCTGAGGGACTGATCTCTTCGGAGGGGGAGCTGCCGGACTCCCCCAGTGGTGTGGAGGGGGACTGGGGAGGCCTTCAGATCCCTTCTTTGTCCTCTCCCCAGACCTCCTCCCCTGATTCACGTTTCATCTCAAAATGCCACTCCCCTACCCATTTGCCAACCCCCTTTACTCTGACTCCAGACTCTATGGGTCAGCCGCCCTTGACCTCTTCAATAACCACTTCGGTCCAGCTTCACGTGACTTCCAACCCACAACCCTCATTGGCTTCCATGCCACATGTCCAGGTCGTGGTTCCCCCGTCCCTCCCTTCCCCTCCAAAGACACCGCTCACCCCCATTTCACCAACAAAGTTCTGCACTGCTCCAAAGAAAAGGCCCCGGGTCCATTCGGCTGCTCGCTCGACCATAGTCACCGTCGAGACCCCCCCGGCAGTGCCACGACCCCCGGTTTTTCACCACCCCTACCACCCTGAACCCTGGGCGCCAGAGTCCCCTGTCTTATTGCTGCTGTCACGCTTCTCTCATGCCACCGACCCAAGTGCTGCACTGGTCAACTCGGGTGTCATCTCCGGCCTGTTGTTCTACCTCACCCGGCACCAGGACCCTAGCGGGAGGTGCTTCCGTATGCTGTGCCGGCTGAGCTGCAACCCAAACTGCTTGCAGGCGCTTGTCCGGAGTGGGTCAGTGGCCCTTATCCGACACCACCTCTGCCAGAGAGACACAGAGGTAGAGAGAAGAGACAGGCAGTCTGGCAGAGTTAAAGCCAAAGTTAAACAGCTTGGTAGGCTTTATTTTTTTGGGCACGATTGATTCACAATACTGCGCTTAACCAAATTATTCAGATACTGTAAGTATATACAGTTGCGTTTAAAAAAATTAAATAACTTGTGCTTCTTTCCCCTCTTCTGTTTTTCAGGACTTTCCCTTCTCTCTAATCTGCGTGTCCAGTCTGAGTCTGGATTTGGAACTGGCGTCTTAGCCCATGTGATGCTGTCAGGCTCCGAGTCAGACAGGTTAAATTGTGCACTAACCCTACCTCTAATCAACAGGTAATGGTGCTTGGTCAGATTTAACAGATTTACTAATAGTCTTTTGGCCTTTTTTTCTAGTTATTTATTATGCAGAATTTCAGAGTGTTCTGTCATTTCATCCTACTCTTTTCATTCTCTTGCAGCAACAAAGCTCTTTTGAAGAAACTCCTTTTGGACAATGGTGGCCTTCTCTTTGCCCTGGACCCACTGGGATATGACGATGAAGAGCTTGGTTACGAAGGGGACCAGACCAATGGATGTGGAAGGTTTCCTCCAGATTGGTTGAACTCGCAGCAACATGTCTCAGTTCCCAAGCTCATCTCTCTGTACTTCTCTCTTCTGATTAGTTGCCTGTCTGGCCTGATGGGTGCCAAATCCGATTTGCTTAAAAAGCGGCCCCACACTGCCAGTCCTATCCCATCACTATCAAATAAGGAAACTGGCCGAGATTCACCCCCCGTTTCAAAAAAACAATGTCTTGCAAACCAGTGTCTCTACCACGATTCAACTTTTGACATTTTCTTCTTGCTGGATGATGGGACCAAGGTCTGTGCCAACAGGGAGACAGTGGCTGGAGCGGAGGGGACAGACATAGGCTCAGAGTACTTCAGAGCCCTGCTGAGAGGAGGCTTTGGAGAAGCACAGAGCAGCACAGAACAGGCCATCCCCATCAAGGATGTGAGTAGAGGCGCGCTGCTACCTGTGCTGCATTACCTGCATGGCTGCCGTCTGACCGGAAACAGCCCGGAGCTGGATGGAGAGACGGAGCTGGGAGCCAGAAAACATTGTCAGGTTTTGGGATCTTTGGCCAGTGAGGGCCTGGGCATAAGTCAAAGAGGGGCAGAGAGGCAGGTAGTGGGGTTCCAAAAGACAGCTCTTGCTGAGTTGATGATCGGAGCCCACCGTTTTGTGGTGACAGAGCTACAGAGAGAGGTGGAGGATCTCTGTGTGTCTCTGCTTCTTTGTAGCTCCATAAAGCCGACTAGCCAAGCTTCACCGACTCCTATTGAGAACACTGGGATGAAGACCCCATCGGTAGACCAAGATGGACCCGAGGGGGACTCTGTTGATGAGAACCTGGCTAATCGTACCTCTGACTTAGGGCTAATTGGCTGTGAGCCAAACCGTCATGTAAACTCCTGTCTCAAAACAAACGCAAGTGTTAGTTCAGCTTCCAATTTATGTTGCAAGAAAATAATAGGGAAATCATTGCAGCCGAAAGAATCCAGGTTAGAGCCTGATAAGACTGTGATGAATAGTTCACCGCACATGGTTAAATCCAAAGCAGAACCTCAGGATTTGTCTCAGAAAGTTGTGCCTGGTGGATGGGCCCTAAGCTCTCTTCTCCCCCAGATGTACGCCTTCTCCCAGCGATACAGCTACCCTGGGCTGGGCAAGGCCTGTCTGGCCTTGTTGCTGGGATCCCAGGGCTCTCCTCAGGCCTTCTCCTCTTCCAGAAAGGCTGGGGACTGCCTTCGAAGGCTGGCCAGAGAGGCGGACTGTACACACACTTTGAAACAGGACATATTGAGTCTGGCCGCTGTGGCTCTCAGCTGAAGAGGGATGGGAACTCAGGTTGTCATTATAAGTGAAACAAACAGGTGGCTGACGAAAATATATTTACAGATATATAGTACGCATACTTATAAGAGTGGTAAGTGATTGTGATTCACCTTCAGTGAAATATTTGCCATGGTTGTGATTCCGCATGTAAAATACACATGCATTGCCACCCTAAACCTACTGTTGTCTGTTTGGTGTTTTTTTGTTTGTTTTAAGTTCAACATTTGTTTACACGTTTATGACTGAGCTTTGATGTGTTTGAAGCTTACAGTTATATGTAGTCTAGACTCCAGCCATATAAAATTATCTATCATTTGCAACATGTTACATAAAATATATTATAATTTATTACCGTTGGCCTAAATATCAGAATTAAATGTACATTATACTTATTTTGGGGAAAAATGTAGAATGTACATACAGTGTAACCAGGGCCAGCTCACAAGTTTGATAAATTAGCTGGAACACTGGAAAAATCAGGTTTTGTTAAGATTCTGTTTATGTATTGTGTTTGGTAAAGAGATCTATGCAGAGAATATAGAAATATTCAGTTCACATATTTTTCTGTCAATTTGTGCTCCTGAATAAATGTATTTAGAACAACACATTGATTTGTGTCGTGTGGGGAAATAGTAATGGAAAAACAACCCTTATATTTCGGCTAACCATTGGCATCAGAGTTTAGAGTTTCACTAGTCTAACAGAATCATAATCGTCTTTGGTATGCAGAAAGGCTGGGTTGATTGCTTTCTGATTGAATGATCAAAACAGTGGAGCTCCAGCTTGGCCATTGGGTGGGTTTATATATATATTTATTTTACTGGTCAGCATTGAAGTTTAAGTTCTAAAACGCAGAATGATGTCTAGGGATCCTCTCAGTGGGAACTTTCCTCATAGCCATCTGGAAGAGCATTGGTGTGAGGGTTGTGGAAGAGGGAGTGGTTTCCATCACCCCAGGGCCACTTCTGAAAGGACGAGAAAAGTTAAAATAAAGAGTGGTCAATCTAATTTGTACAATTCCTCATCATTAATAGTGTCATAAAAACATATAGCTGAAGTGGTTTTCACACAGATAATGTGTTAATAGTGAAATAAGGAAACATATTTTAAAGTGAAGTGTGGTCTTCACTGTCATCTCTGAGACGAGACAAAAAAGAGATACCATATCGTCTGGCCTAACCTTAGTGCGGATGCGCAGGTGTGGGTAGGCCACAAACTCTGGGGTCCCGTGGTCATGGGCAGCGTGCTCCTGCATCTTCAGGTAGCAGTTAGCCATGCAGACAGTCACCCCGGGTATGGCCAAGACAATTGTTAGGATCTTCCATGTCTTTGCTGTGGGATCCAAACGGTGGAGGTTTCATTAGATCCCAAAGTAACATACGTACTTTGTTGGGCCCGAACTATAATGCATCAGGCTGGTCTGTTAAATTGTTTAGTCTGCTCATCTAAAATTTGAAAACATCTTAGCCCTATAGACGTATATCGCTCTGGAAAGCCATGGACTGTATGATATAGCTGGAACACATAAGTGTAAGCTTAATACTACTAATAAATAATAATACATTATATTTATAAAGCGCTAATACTGTGCTTACAACACTTAGACACTTACCTCCCCCTTCTTTACCGGCATGAGAGGCAGCAGCAAGCACCCGACGGGTGGCCATGGAAGCAACAGACATTCCTGGACAGATCGATTTAAAGGAAATGATCAACTGTTACCGACTGTTTCATAACAAAAAAGGTGAAACAGAATATGCCAATTTTACCCATGCAACATAACATGCATATATGTACAAAGTTGATTACATGTAAAATATTACATTGCATAAAGTATATACATGTAGTGGCCAGTCTTGCCAATTGTTATTGAAATGAAAATGAAGGAGAAACAAACAACAGGCCCAAGGCACACATACCTCCATGCACCAGTTAGGGAGAAATAAAAATCACATTCTAAACATGTAGATTAAGGAATAATAATAACATACTTACTGCTTTTTATCCCGACCGTTTTTGATGTGCTTTAATTCCTATATTTAGTTGATCTTTCTGACAGCTTTTTATACCCCTACCTTTGTCCTGGTTCGTCCTTTAGTTTGTCCTGATCTGAACTGCAGTGTGAGACTGGCTCCTCCCTAACCTGTATCACTGCCAAGAAATATCAAGAAACATTTGGGCATGTGCAAAGGCAGAAAGGTCTGCAGTGGAAAAAGAAGAACAGAAAGGGGGAACATACTTTTATTTTAAATGTTAATTTCAAATCAAACAAATTTAAACTAAATGCAAAACTGTTGAAACATCACAAAGGATTTTTTTTTGGACTGAATAGGATTATTAGTAGGCTATTGGTAATAACACTCTACACTGTAAAAAGTATTACCTTCAACTAATGAAAAATTAGGGAGCATTTTCCACTAGTTTTTTTTTTACGTTGGGTGAACTTTGTGTGTTTTATTGTTAAACAAAGTCAATTATTTCTATTTGACTCCAAAACATATTTGAGTACAATCTATTGAAAACAGTCAGGAAAATGAAGGTACCTATGCAACTTTGAATTTATAGCAATAAATAAAAATGTGAATGGTGAATTTTTTACGCTTATTACATACCTCTTGGAGGATAAAATTGAACCAAACGCTCAGAAAGAAGGTGCGCTATGTAGGAGCGTCCTGGGCCCTGTTTTCAGCTTTTTTTTAAAAAATCTTGGGACGCGCGCCTATCCCAACCAATCATGAGTTTTTGCAAGGAGGGCTACATGCCTGCCTGTCAATCACCTCGCATGCACACTCCTAGGTCCTCCTGCTTACAAGTGTCACCCTTCAAACGAGCTTGTTGTGACAGTTTATGTCTCAAACAAAAATTGCAGCATTGTGATTTAGTAATTGCAAGGCGGCTAAAGTCATTGTATGTCCTTACCAAAGACTTGGCTGGACAAATTGCCAGGTGCAGTTTTAGAACGCTAGGAAGCATCGTGCCAGATTTTTTGTCAAAAAGGCATTATTTGTTTACATTAATAATATGGATTCACTTGGCAACGTATAGTTTATTATGCCAATCGCAGTGCCTTGCTCTAGCTCACACTAATGGTGAAAAAGTTTTTGTTAACGTTAACTAACTGTACGTCGATACTATGAAAACTGCGTCTGTACTCGTTGCTTTGGTGTGAACCACTCAGTTTTAGAAGGTTGATTAATTTTTTCTCACCTTGGAATCAGGCATCGCTTCATTCATTGTTGGTGAGAACCAACAGAAAGAACAAAATACGGATGATTAATGAAACACTGCCTTCCTCAGGCCGATTAAGTCAAGTAAGAGCGTGCAGGGCCATGTGTGGGATGGATGGGTCCAAAGACTAAGGAGGTTGGCCCTTTTGAGTGTTGTGATCTCAATTCTTGCCACTTTCCCCATAAATTTTTAGAACTACACTGCACCTTTAAGTTGAACCGAACTAAAAATATTGAGTTGATATAGAACCAGAAACGTCTGAATGTATGTAGTATTGATAGTAATGCATTTATTGAACAAGATAATGTTAATTCAATCGTAGAGATTGGCTTGGTAATAACTCAAGCATTCATCGCATTTTATACCTGCTTTAGATCTGACCCGCAACAATCAAAAAAAAAATAACTGCAATGTCGTTACAGATAATGAGGCCTTATTACTAAGTAACATTTATTATTTTGGCTGTTTGTGTAGAAGCAGGTTGGACACTTAAGTTTCACTCTGTACCCAAAATAATCAATCTTTTAGTTAATGGGGTAACAGTATTATGCCCCTTTCACACAGACAACTGGGGTCTTGTCCAGGTCATTAAACACGGGTCCGACGCCAGAGCGCACTGTGGTCCAGGTGTTTCTCAGAAATCTGTGACCGCCACAATCTGTGAGTGGAGGGAGCTGTTGTATATTTTCTGCATCTATGTCTTCGAGAACGGTCATAGAGTGGCTCTCCTGAAGGAACCTGAGCGAGTTAAAAGCATAATAGGTGCAGAAAATATGTAATAGCGCCCTCTATGGCACTAGATTTCAATGATCACAAGCTTCGGTGCAACACCAGTTAAGACGTGCGTTGCCCCTCCTGTTGCTACCAGATCTCATTGTCAACATGATAGTGCTGCTCACATTGTGGATCATAATTTGCTAGTTTACTCTGCTGCTTCGCTCCTTAGTTTCTGTTGTGATAGCAAATGCTGTAGGTGTTTATCCCAATTGACTTTAAAGGGGCAGGGGAAGAAAACACTGCTCCTTAACTGCCTGAAATGCCTCATTTTTTTATTTGTTCCATAACTAATCCACCTCACTAAGTCGCACATTGGAATAATGTTTTGCACGTTCTCAACCAGAGGCAGTCAGCCTCGGCTTGGCTCGTGGGAAGGCGGGGTTTAAGATGACAGGAGCTACAACGAAGGGTTGGAGACAGGGTGTATGGAGGTGCTGCTTGTTTATTGAACATTGAAACACATGAACCTATTGGCAACACTGTCATGTTGGTGGTGAGATCCTATTGTGACACATTCACACACCACCCGGGTCTACTGCTGAACATATTGCATTTCCATGCCATTCATTCAGTTGGACGTTTCTACCTGTTATGTTCTTGGTTAAATGGATGGAGAACGCTACACGCACTTGCAGCATAACCACTTACTGGTTAAAGACACTATAGGCATCAAGTGGATCTCATGTCTCGGGCAGCCCCATCTTTTGGCAAAAAAAAATACCTCAACTTTCCTTTCTTGGCACTTGCAGTGTGTTTCTAAGACACAGTTAAAACAGGGACCTTTCCAGGGACAGCTCCAACCAGGGGTGAGCCACCAAAAACTGAGAAGTGTGGTCACCATATCTTGACGTCTGAATATTTAAAAAAAAAAGAGTTTTTTTTTAAGAAGAAAGAAACTGTGACGATTTGATTTATGTACAAGGAAATGCGTCACAAAATCAGAAAGAAATGCCCATACTTGACGATGCTAGAGATAATTAGTGACCAAGAGCATTCTGCATATTTGCTTTGGGATGATGAGGCTACAGCAAGCAAACTGTAGACATATTAAATGCCTAATACGTATGTCGGGCTGCCAGTAGTGACCTTACCCACTGCCTATTACCTTTCCTCATCACTGCCCCTAGCCTGGTGTGAACTCAAGCCAGATGCTAAATAAATTATTGTATGCCCACTATGCTGCCATTGAACTCTTAGAAGGACAATCATACCAGGAAAATGAGCTGGCAATGTTAAAACTTGCCACAAGATGGAGGAATGGGATCATGATAAAAATATGCACGCCTCCATAAATTGAAGAAGAGACTATAGCATTACAATGATTTTTTTTATGTTTAACTAACCACAAAAAGATGTGTGCTATATAAATGGACACAGAACTACCATGAAACCTTTTGTGTTGCCTATTTCTAAGCAGTAGGTTTGTCTGTGTTTTATAAGTGTAAACACCCTTGATTTTCACACAACTTCTAACACTTTTACTGCCCGTGCAGTCTCAAACACCAATGCAAACACTGGTCAGCGCCAGGCATGAAGTCAGCTGGTCAGGCTTAGGGTTTTTAGTCATGCAGGCAGACAGGTAGTCTGGACGTCTGGGCCTGTGTTATTATGGGCACAGGCCATGTCTTACTTTATGTTTGTGTACACGCTCATCAATTTTTAATACACACACACAGACCTGCCTACATACAGATCTCTCACTTACACACTCATACACGCACTCGAGTGCACACAATACCCAACCAAAATACTCAGTCAGCCTCAAACTTCCTTTTCTTTTTTCCTCGTTCACTTTTGCATGTATACACCATGCCCATTTATGCTAAACCTGTCAGACAGAAACCCTTTGAGAGCCATGCAGACTCAACACTACTGAAAATAAATACATTCTCACAAACATAAACAGACACACACACACACACACTCACACACACAATTATATTATATGACAAAGCAAAAAGTCAAGACTCAAGTCAAGCTGGAAGGAGTAATAGAGACTTTACTGGCATTGCACTGGCATTAAGCTACAGAGTGTGTGCCCTGTTGCACAGGGGTCAAGGCAGGATAGGGTAGGGTTAAATTGGTTTAAATTGTAGTTTCATCTTACTGTCAATATGGTTTATGGGGACTTGCTTTGTTTGAAATGTGTGTTTTTCAGATATTAAGCTATCATGCATTGCCATCTAATTCATACTGTTGACATGCACAAAAGTGCAATAATCAAATAGGAAGCCAGTCTGAATTTCTCTCCCACTGACTTTTATATGTCTGTGCCGGACAGGGATCCTGCCTGTCTGTCTCTTTTCTGGTGAGTCTACCCTGGCTGTAGACACTTGAACAAACCTTCAATGCTGAGAATTGACCATAAATATTGTCACTGTCTGACTCAGTCAGCAGGGAACTTGGAGGGAAGACAGAGGAACTAGGCAAGGGTGGACACTGCTTTACAGTGGAATCTTCCGTACGCTGTCACACAAGTCAACATCTCACAAGGAAAATTGGTCCTTTTTGGGTTGAGAGAGAACTTTGGGATCTTAGGTGTACATTTGTCTGTCTTAATGTTAATGGTAAGCTTTTTCCAGACACTTGCAAGTAGTGGCACGGAGGTATGGAGCAAGTCCCACTGTAGGTAAGCTTCATCTAGACAGGCCACAGAGATGTTAATTCATTGAGAAATCTCAAAGATGAATAATGTCAGTGCCAGTATACGTCAGTAGAGGACTAGGGGTCTTAGCTCAACCTCCCTGGAAGCTTTGGATCATCACTTAACCAGATCAGACTCTCTCTCTCTCACTTTCTCACCTGCACTTTGGCTGAGCATTTGCAATATGGTAGCTGTGCCAGTCTGTATGTGCCCCCTCACTGGAATTCTAGACTCGAATTCTCAAGGAATGTTGACACAATGTCATCTCCATCCTCAACTCATTATTTACCTCCTGGCATCATTGGTTCAGGCCCATGATGCTCTCCAAAGAGGTCATTCTGGGTTTTCCAATGAGAACCCACAGGTGCTATTGTAATGTGGTCTAACCATATTTCTCCACAGCGGTTACACACTGTTTTTGTTGTCCATTATTGAGTAATAGAAATGCCCCTTTCGAAAGAAGAGAATGAACGCCCTTAGTGTGTGCGGTAGGTCTTTTTGTGGCTTCATTTTCTTACATTTATTTTGGGTTCGCTATGCCAAGCTGAACGTTAATATTGAGACCCCCCAGAGGTGGCCATCACATTTTGTGAGTTGGGCACGGCATAATGCTATAATGCAAATACAGATACTGAAGGAACATAAAACCAACTAGAGCACCTTCATGAAAATCCATCATGTGACAGTAGCTAGCTCATTAATGAATGCTTTTCACAGACTGTCTGGGGTAAGGTTTAATTAGAGCCAAGGTCACCTACACTAAGCATCTGGGCTTGCACACTTACAGAGCTGTGACTGGCTTTGGATAAAAACACCCCAAATTGGTTATATAACTAGCAATTAAAAGAAGAGGGAGAAAGTTGCAAGTTAATTCTCTTGAACTTTAGTTTTAAATGCATACGTATTTGGGAATGATTTTGAGTGATTTAAATTAAATGAAGGTGTTGAGGTGGTGTTGTCCCAGTCGACACATGCAATTATTTTTGCTTTTTTAAGTGCACATGCAGATGTGCACTCACACACAACCACACCTCAGCACTCCCCAAAAAGAATTGTCTGGATTTTGCTTTTTTGTCTCACTTTCAGACTCATTTGTATGTTTAGTAGGGCACATAGTGTTTCTAGTATGACTGACCCATTGAAATAGCCATCCAGATGTGTCTGTCCACACATTGCAGCCCCCGTCTTCACTTCCTCTGAGTCAATGAGCCAACACTGTCTGTACCACCTCTGTCTTCCTTTCTACCTCCATGTTGTCTGAAAAGTATTGTCAGCTATTTCTTGCCATGCACTAGTGCAATGTGGCTTGAATATGTTTTTAAAGAGAAAGAGATAAAAACAACTTTGACAGAAAATATAATGTCCTGAGGTTAAACATGGGTGAGGGAGCAGATTTATTTTCATTTATGGATAATACATGGGGTTTTGCTATTGCCCATTTTTTTCAGTGGCACCAGGGGAGTGGATGTGGTGGTCTGCACGACATGTTCCTTCAGTTTTTTGAGTAGGAGGAAAATGGGTTGTATGTTACATGATTGTGGGTTGGTTTGCCAATATGAGCTGTGCGATTATTCCATTGTGTAAAACGTAATATTTTGGTGTTTTGGTAATATAATGTGTTTAGTGTCATCACATAACTAATCTTTTATTAGGGCATTATATATTGATGCTACTGCAACTCTATTATAATTATTACAGTACAAGTACACTAATTTAAAAAAAAATATTGCCTGTGTTTGATGCGAAACCTCCCACAGCACAGAGGACTTATAGAATACATTAGATCAGGTGTGGTCAATATTGTCAGTTGCTGTTGATTACACCATGAACAGACATGACTAAAAGAGATGGTCACTAATAGTGAAGAACTCCATCGAATTCAAACAGGCTCTCTTAAAATATATTTACAACAAATGATCCTCAGTCGAAGACCATAATTCTTTAAACTATGGCAATGGGGAATAATTAAGATGTGTAATACTGGGATAGCCAAAACATTTTAACAGCTTGTTTTTCACTTAAGACCTAGCAGAGGATTTGTTCACATAAACAATGTAATATTTATTCTTCAATTTACAGTCTCATTTTTTCACACTTTGCAGGTTTTTTTTTTTAAATAAAGAATTTCTCATTCTTTTCCTTCTCCTGTTTTTAGGAGGCCTCTCTGTAAACAGTAAGTGGTGAAGACGTCAGACAGACACACCAAGAGTTTGCAACTTACGGTATCTTAGATGGCTTCACAAGAATGGCTTCTTTCGTTCAATTTCTCTGATGTTCATTTTGTTATTGTTAATTTCAGTGTGGCAATCTGCTTCCAGAAATCTTGCTGAGGTTAAACATTCCTCCAATAATGCCCTGTAAAAAAATGAATTTACTTTATTTGGATGAACACATTAAGATGTTGGGTATTTAGGGATGTTTGAGAGAAATCACTCACTTCTGAGACATTGAGAAGGTTTTTAAGTGTAAAAATGAATTGGTGCCTGTACTCCTACTTGACTCTTACAATGCACCTCTGTTTCCCAACTCATTCCTTACCAAGTAATCTATGATCTCATCCTTATCACATCTTTGATTCACTTTCACATGCCTTTTTGCACTTAATTTTCACATCTTTGTGACAATATATGCTGGATTTAACGTTTTTCTAAGATCAGCCGGCTGATGTGTGCACTCTGTTTTCTGGGTGGGCAAAGATTGAATTCAGGCCTGGTCCAGGGGTTGCCAATGATAGGGTAGAGGGCAGGGCTGGTTAGTGGGAGGATAGCACAGTAAAAATCGTATATAAGACCATTCAAACCACCAGGGCTGTCTAGTTTTGCTGTGTTTCTTTCCAGCAAACCAATTTTTATCTCTCTTTGCCTGTCTGTCTGTCTGTCTGTCTGTACATCTGTCTCTCCGTGTGTCTCCAGGATCTGACCTCCTCAATCATGCTGGTACAAGCATTCCTTCGAACCTCGCTGGTCCTATGGCTAGCTCAGCAAACCCTGCAAGGAGGTAAGAGAGACGACGGATTGGAATGTATTTGATGCCAATTGAAGGAATGGTAAAAGGAAAAAGTTGATGATACATGGAACTTTTAACTGAAATCAAAATGCCTGCATTACGGAGTTGATGACGGAATGTGTAAATACAATTAATTCAGTCACTGAAATAATATTCAGTGATCAATCACTGATTCAATATATTTTGGCTCAGAATGGACGTCTGGAATGGAAGTCAGATCAAAAAGACAGGTTGATTATGATAAAAATATTTTTTTACAACCTTTTTACAAGATCCAAATTACACCGTCTAATTAGCTTTGTTATAAACTACATTAGATAATGTTAATTGTATTGGTTATTTGTAGATTACTGCGCACATACTGTACAAGCCAACTTTATTCATAGTGTTGCTTTAGTAATGCAATTTACAATTAAGCTACAAGGATCTATTCAAAACAATATAGAATGCACACCAATTTAAATACGTAGAGGGCATAAAGTAAGTAGTAGCAGATGCTTAAAAATGGCTATGCACCAAAGAAGTGCAATGAAGAGTGACACGGTTGCAGCGCAAGGTCAGCGAATAGCGTTGAGTGGTAGAAAGAGAAGTGTGACAATACGACACTAGTGTAACGGATTTAATATTGCGTGGCTTTTCTACCAGGAAAAATATATATATGATATTTCTTGGAATACCTAATTCCTGTCTATTTTTTTTAGCCGAGCACATCTAGTTTAGATCTTCTGATCACTTGGACCCATGGCATAGGATGAGAAGGTGGCAGAGGCAGTCCAAATTTGACAGCCGAACGTGAGAGAGGGCTTTATTACCTGGAAACAGTCGCCTCGCTTGTACTTCCCTTCCATGCCATCAATGGTTGTCTGTTCCACTCTCCTACAGTGGTCAAGGGAGCGTCTGCCCTGCATGGGACACTAGTGAAATTTGCGCCACTTGTCGATTTGACGTCACATTGATATTTATTCAGCTGCAACGTTCTACTTAATTTGTTAATGTTGAACTTTGCCAGTTGGCAACCCCCAAAAAATTGGGTGTTGTTTATGAGCTATGTTTTAACCCTACATGGCTTCAACTCGTTGCTCTCTTTTTATTGACTGTTTGACTATTATTTTTTTTGTCTTTCATTTCTCAGGAGTTAGACCTCAAAGTGGAGGCATGGGGAGAATGATGCCAGGCAGGGGTAAGTGGATGGGTCTTTGTGTCTGTGTGAGTGCGGACTTGTGCATGTGTACTAGGTTTCACACCACTGCTGACAATGTTTGACCTCTAGCACCTTCATATTCACTCAGGTGCCAGCCTTGGTGTTGGTGGTGTTGGCATGGGGGGAGGGAATCCAGGTTTGTACTTACTTAACAATCTTTAATTTTTTTAGGTTCCTATTTTATTTCTTAATTTGTGTTAATATTTTGCACGAAAGCAAATCTCTTTTGTCTTTTCTCTCAGGTGCTGGTAATCAGGGGGTGCAGGGCGGCCGAGGCTATGGAAGCAAGCCAGCCAAGAAGGGAGGCGCTGGAGGTAAGGGAAGTAGGGTAATTAGAGTCTACCAGAAGCTCAGTGTAAAAGTTATATATATATTTTTGCATAAATGTATTTCACTTTTGAACATACGTTTCTTTCTGCCATTCGGTTGGAATTTCCGCAGGTCCCCGGTTTCAAGGAGCGCAGCTAGGAGGAGGTATGTTCAAATAATCACAAGTCACTTCAGGAGGATAATGTTTGTGTGTAAGTGCGTAAGTCTATGACTCTACCTATTCTTCTTTTAGGGGGATACCGAGGCCCTGTTGGTACAGGTGGACAGAAGCAAGGAGGGGGATATGGGGCATCTCAAGGAGGATATGGTGGAGGTACTGAACATCGCCAGAATCACATATTAAACGTCCCTTTCTCTTTTATAGATTAATATATTTATGTGAATATGAATGTGAATGTATTTTAACACCTCATTCAAAAATAATGTTGCATTCAGGGCTGTACCGGAGTGGCAGGATACTGTTGTGATTACAGGTGCCAGTCTGGGAGCAGGAATGGGAGCTGGAATGGGCATGACCATGGGAATGGGAATGGGACTCAGTAATGGTTTGGGAACGAGCCTGGGCAATCAGGGAGGGAAACAGCGTGTGGGTAAGTGAGACGCCCATAGAAGCAAATGTTTTGTCAATTTTAGACATTACAAATACAAATCTTACTCAAATCCATTGTGGGTTGTTTTGTTTGTTTGTCAGGGTACGGGAGGGCTGGCACAGGCTATGGCACACAGCCAGGTACTTTGCATATCTTGTTGCCTGGGCTTTGCTCTAATTGTTTGCACAAACGAAACATGTTAAATTAATGATTACATATTAAATACGTCCTTCTCTAGTCGTTTTCAAATCTAGTAGAAAGTTGTGCTTGCCATGCAGTTTGTATTTTAATGGCAATGGCTTTTAGCAGCCTAATCCAGGTGTAACCTTGAATGTGTCTTAAGGTTGAAGTCATGGTCTGGTTTGTGGTTCTGTGGTAAGATACCATGGTTAAGATTTAGAGATATAATAGTGTTTTTTTTCCCTTTTTCCAATTACCAAGCTTCTTCTCTTGTTGCTAGGATACGAGACTGGAATTGGAAGGAGCTATCCTAGAGTACGACCAGGTGAGTATCCAATATCCTGAACCTAGGCTTCATGAAAAATTTGTATTTATTATCACAAATATGACCAACTATTAAAATCATAATCCGTGTTACCTGAAGGTTAAGCTGGTAGCGTTTTGAAAATTAATGCATATCTATTTTACACAATATATTTTAACATAGATGTTCAGCAGAATTGCACAAGGACCATTGTAGGCTTTTGAATTACAATGGCCAAAATAAGTCCACAGATAGAAGCTGGAAATGGTCTTTGCTGTCTTCTTTATCAGCATATTCCCTATAATATATTGCTATTTTATTACACGGCTTTAAGGGCATGAGGTCAAAATAATCAAAATAATGCTTGACCAGCAGTAACCTCAGCCTTTGTCAGCAAGAAATGGTTGACCGCAGTGTCGCGATTCTTTCACCACTAGGAGTTGGAACTGGCAATCCTACTGGACAGGGGGCTAAGGCACCAAAGCCGGGTACTTTTCACCGTGGATACCGTTGGTTTTTGCTTGTCTTTTTCTTGTTTGTCTATCTATGCCTTTGTTTTAGCTTTGTGTTAAGTTGTCAAACATCTGTGTCAGATATTCGTCAGCGTCTATAAAACGATGTTTCGGGGTCTACTAATCAATCACGGTCTAAATGCATGATGGTTTGATTATTTTCACGGAAAGTATGTGAATAATAGTCAGCTCGAGTAGACATGATACTGATCAAAAGCATTGGGTAGAAAGTCTCTTTGTGTATGCTAATGTTAAGTGTATTCAGTTGCTAAAACAAAGGTGTTTTTTCTGTTTGTGTGTTGCATGTGTCTTTTGCACCATTCAAAGCTTACCTGTCAGTCATGTTGAGAAGCTATTGTTGCATACTAGGCCTAACCGGAGTTGTGGTCCTCAGGCTATGGTGCAGGAGTTGGAGGGCCTACTGGACAGGGTGTACAGCCTAATGGTAAACCACAGTCACAATCTATCTTGTCTCCATGAATACCAGTGTGTGATGTTTACCATACAATCTACAGTGTGTACATTCTTTCATGTATATTTGGGAGGTTTGATTTATAGTCCCCTTATGTAACAGATGTAATAAGTAACACAGACACCTTGCGGTGCTTTGAACATCTGGAAAGGTGCTACAGCTGAGGCACCATGCTCACGTTTCTGGCCATGGATCATGGCGGAGGTCCATTTCAGTCTCTTTTAACAGATGTCCGTATATTATACAAATATCTGTCAACCAGCCATGGTTACACAGCCAAAACTTGGAATGTAATTCGTTCCACCTAAAGCGGTATAAGCAGGAAAGAGATAAAAAAGCATAAACTTTGAAGAACTTTCCTTTCTTGTGCATTGTCAACTGTGTCTTCCTTTTTAAGGGAAAATTTAAACGGCATGTGGTGTGTTCTGCTGAGTCAGTATCACAATTAGCCACAAAGTTAATAATATATGTTCTACTTGTTTGAAATATATGGCAAGACATGGGACATGATATATATCAGATGGGTAACAAGTTAAAGGAAAAACCAACATAAAGTGTCTCAGTAAGGTGTTGGGTCACCACGTGACACCAGAGCAGCTTCCATTCTCCTTGGCATTGATTCTACAAGTATCTGGAACTCTACTGGAGGGATGGAACACCATTCTTCCAAAAGACGTTTCCTCATTTGGTGTATTGGTGATGGTGGTGGAGAGCGTTGTCTAACACGTCGCCCGCAAAAACTCCCATTAATGTTCAATTGGGAAGAGATCTGGTGACGGCAAAGGCCAATTTTCATAATCATCAAACCATTCAGTAACCCCTCATGCCCTTTGGATGGGGGCATCGTCATTCTGGAAGAAACCACTCCCATCAAGATAGAAATCTTTCACCATAGAAGATGATCACTGAGAACAACTTTGTGTTGTTTTGCAGTGACCCTTCTCTCTAAGGGATACAAGTGGACCCAAACCATGCCAGAGAAAGGCCCCCCACAGTATAATATAGCCACTGGATCCCCTCATCGTTGGCGTCAAGCTTTCAGGCCTGTTCCGTTCTTTCGGTGTACGTCACACATGCACTCGCCAACTTGTCGAGAATATACTGAAGGATGAGTCGTCTGACAACATCACTTTTCTCTACATCTCTGTAGACGACTACCTTTGGGTTTTGCCCCACTGAACTCACAAATATGCATTCTTTTTCTTAATGGGTAAGGGGTTTATGCATTGCAACCCCACTATAATGTGCCTCTCTATGTAACTGTCGATGGACTGTTCTTGCTGAAACAGTCTGATTGCATGCTGCATTGACATTCTCAGTTACGCAGTCACTCCTCTGTTTTTTCTTACACATTGCACTAATGTCCGAGCATTACAGTCATCAAATGTGCGTTATCTACCACAATTTCCAACCCTATCCACTGATATATTTCCCATAGATGTAAATGCAGATCAGTCACTATTCCTATTAAAACACCAGCAAGTTGAGCAGTCTTTGTGACTGAAGCTCCTGCCATCCATGACCCAGCAATTAACCCTCTTTCAAAGTCACTTAGAGCTATTCCTCTTGCCATCTAGATAAGGCCTGCTCAACCTTTTTATACATGCCACAGAGCATAATTGGATGTTAGTTTCTTAATTTGCTCCACGCAGTGCTCCTGTATGGAAGCATCTGCATTTGTTATGTTTCAACATTTATTTATTCAGGTTTTTCCTTTAACTTGTCACACGCC
>JAVQJS010003899.1:0-10486 GCA_036024795.1 Galaxias rostratus | reverse complement strand
CAGGCGTACACGCAGACACGCGTCCCTTGCAGGTGGCAATGAGGCAGTGAACGCACTGCGTGTTTGTAGGTGGCACGTTTCACACCTCATAACACACACACACACACACACACACACACACACACACACACACACACACACACACACACACACTTTGCCCTTGAGAAATGGAAAGTAGAACCAAATAAAAACACTACTGTATGTAAAACACATCTTCTCATTCTGTCACACTATGCAGGTTTTTAAGTGCATATAGCAGCACTGCAACACCTCTAGTGGTACAAGTATGTGTAGGCATGTGTCTTTCCCTATATGTGGAGTAGATGTAGGGGCTTAGTAATCAAGGGCTTAGTCCACCGACAGTTTTATATGAAACAGCTTTGTCCAAACATTTGTAGACATGGAGATAGAGAGGTGTGGTTGCTGTTTCTATTTCAGGAATTTGATCCAAACGAGGAATTTCTTAGACTGCATCCCCCACATATAGAAAACTCAAACATGAAATACTTCTCAGACTACATCTCCTATATTTACAAAACTCAAACATGAGATACTTTTCAGACTACATATCCCATATTTACAGATCACAAACAAAAGGTATGTCTCAGGCTATATCCCTCATATTTTCTCTTGACCTTTGTTTTATTACCTCTCCTACTCCTTTCTTGTTGTAGTTTACGGTCAGTGTTCCTGCTGCTAATGTGATATAAGGTTCTTAGACTGCAGAGGAAAAATGGAGTTTACCCCAATCCTTTCAGGGGGATTTGCAGGGAGGATTTGGGTGTTGGAGTTTCAATTATAACAAGAGGATGAAGGAACCAGACCAGCTTTGTGGTTATAAGCACATACTGAATATTTAAGTGACAAAGACACCCGTTTCAGTTCACCCTGAGAGGGGTCTCAGTCGGGTATAGAGTGTTCGAGATAAACGCTGTCTGCTCTCCACCACATCCAGCCACCCAATTTCCCCCCATAGCAACACTCCTGGCTTGCTGCCTCTCAGCTAGAGGTCTGTCATGGATTGATACAGGTTTGCTTGGACCAACTACTAGATCTGGAGGGACCTGTATGCGACAGCTCAATGCTTGGGATTGACCAGGCAGGTGGCCTCTACAGCTTGATTCCCTGCCCTCCCTATTCCCACTTATTTCCACACTTGATGTCTCTGGAACAAGAAGTTTTTACACTCACCAAAGCACACGGAGCAGCAAGAAGCTGGTGGACTGGTCTATTTA
The DNA here is from genome assembly GCA_036024795.1 of Galaxias rostratus. Taxonomy (NCBI): domain Eukaryota; kingdom Metazoa; phylum Chordata; class Actinopteri; order Galaxiiformes; family Galaxiidae; genus Galaxias; species Galaxias rostratus. Next base: position 9,251 of record JAVQJS010003899.1, on the reverse strand, counting down.
AAAGCTACTTTATATACATTTTGCGGTGTGGTTGTGTGTGTTTGAGTGTGTGTGTGTTGGCCAAAAGACTTCTTGTTGGGCCACTTATGAAAATCAACACTTGACTATGTCATACAAATAAAAAAGAAGTAATCTCTAAACAGACCAAATTCTTAAACCACAATCACAAAGTTAAGTTGCAAAATAATTTAGCTAGCCAAACTTGACAACTATATAATGCGTAATAATCATATTAGATCAAAAATAACAAATGAAATCTAGTTAGTTTAATGGCTACTGCAACTACACGGGCATGGAAAACAAAACAACAAAAATGACTTTGTGTCCTTGGTTAAATATTTGGTATGCCACTGTTTGGTCTAACAGATGTACTTTGTATGGGGTTTTGATACTTTACTACATTAACAGTGAAATCAAACCACAAAGTTAATTATCAAAATGGCTCAGAAAACAAATAATGCTTAGAAGGACAGAAGGAATGAGAGTGCTCATTCCAGACCAGAGTACTGAACAATGGCATTGAATGGAAAACAAATTAATTAAGGAACTCATACAGTTGCAGTGCTCTGGTGGTATAGGCTAGATCCCGGGGTTGTAAAACTCTGTCTGGACTATAATTAGCCTAGTCATCTGAAGTTTATGTATTTTTCCAGAAAGCCACCACTATTCTGCTGTATCTCAGTGCCAAACACAAAAAAACATTTCCAACCAGCATTCATTCTAGGTCAGAGGCTTGAGCGGGTAAAAGATTCCTGCTTAAGACTGCCCAGCTCATTGAGTTCTCTGTCTGGACGAACATTTAGTGGTGTTGCTTGTATCAACCCAGCCCATTTGCCTGCAGCCTGATGGCACTCACACACAGAATCTTTCTCTCTTTTTCTTCTCTCTCTCTCTCTCTCTCTCTCTCTCTCTCTCTCTCTCTCACACACACACAGACACACATTATTATTTCCTTTTCCCTAAACGATGGGTTGATACTTCATAAAAAAATCAGGAAGGAGAGTAATGACCAGAGGGTCAAACATAATGAAACACTGATACAAGATACTTATACTGGGCACTTTTACCGATTCTTGATGATGAGCCAAAGTGAGTGTAAAATGTATACTTGCGAGCGTCCAGTCAATTATTCAAAATTACAAAATATCTTAAAATAAATCACATTACTAGCCCGTTTGGAGATTGCAATCAGCAATTCTCAATGTTTACGTGGTCTGACTATTTTACTACAGTGCGCTCTCTCAAGACTGAGGTGTGCATGGCTTTGTGACATGCTATGTAATACGTTTAGTTAATACCTTGCATTACCTAATAAATCCCGGACAAGCGTTCAGGAGGACTAGCAGAGACCACTGTTTTCGACAGTGCTTACTTGACACTTAACTTGACAACAGTAATTTGAGCGGGCACCTGTTGCTCATATTAAATTTAGCATTCAATAGTAATTGATCAACGTTCTTCTCCTGCATATTGATAATGTAACTCTTTTTGTCTCAAGTGCAGTTTTCATAATATTAAAATGGACCAGAGAAAATACGCAAACTACAAAGTGTTTCGGTACATTAATATTGTTTTACATTTGACATATAATTACAATGCAAGCAGGTCTTTTGACTTGTTGGCTATAACAAAATTGAGGCTAATAGTAATATCAGGTTGGAATTAATTAAAAAGTATACAAATCAATTTGAATAACATTATTTAACTCTGACTGAAAAAACTCAAATGTTTTATCTTAATCAATGTTAATAGAAAGGCCGTGAAATAGTCATCATTTAGGTGACCAGATGGGAGAATTGAAAAAGTGCATTTCTTGTCAAACACAGCATTGTTATAAAAATCTAAATATATATTATAACACTGTGCTTTACTGTACAAAGTCTTGGAGGGGTAGAGAAGATATCAATATTTGGATCCATAGTTCCTATCGCTGCAGTTCAAATATCCTACTAACGCGTCCTTATGTAGAGAAAACCAGACAGATAAATGTCTGACTTTGGTTAATGCACGTATCTGTAATACTTGTTCTGAGTGTTGATGAGCTGCATACGACAAGTTACCAAAGAACTGAACAACACCAGTACTGGTTGGCTTGTATATTTAAACTAGACATGGTCCCGTAGTTGGTTATTTACTTTAAAAGGGCAAACATGTATGAAATGGGAAAAGTACCATCAGTAGAAAATGCCTTAGAACATCTAAACACCACCATCTAGTGAACATTCGGCAGAAGTTTAAGATGTGTGCCAAAGTATCAGAATGAGACAGAGGGCTGGAATGTCATTCTCAATCAGTAATGCCTTATCCAATCCAGGTTTCACCCGAGCAAAGTTTAGGCTGGACAAAATCAAGGAGCTCAGCTTTCTTAAGGGAACTGCCATTGGTGAAATAAGAGTTTGCTGTAAAGCCTGCAAAAACACAGTAGTCTTATAGATGGGAACTATATGGATAGCAAAGACTACGAAAGGTCATGTGTGCAGTAGTGCTTGAGTGCAGGACCACTTTCACCCTTCAATCCCATAGGACACTAAGTGTGCACCCTGATGAACATGTCCGGACCTAGACGGAGGATTACCGGGGATCCACAGAGACAACACCAGGCTGAACTGGGTCCGCAGTTTCTTTGTCAGGCTCCCGCGCCGGAAGCCCGGCTGCCCACAGGGGCCTAGCCCTAAACTCAGCTATTGTTAGGGAAGCATGGAAGTATGGCATGCTTGGTTTATTGGTTAGAGAGTTCTACTGTGGCTGGAAATTGGCTGCAATAACCTAATAAATGAGTAAACAGTATGTAATAGTGAATAAGCAATGAGTAAGTAACAAAGCCTTGTATCCAGCCTGTTTGTGAACTTTTTTACATTCACACTGACATCAAACTGCCATTTTCCCAACCTACAATTTAGCTGTTCTCTACAATAAATATAATAGGCCAACACATGTATAAGCCCATGTACTTGGATACATGTAATCAAGCAACTCAGTTGCTTTTCGAGGTCTGTATTAAACCTCCTTCATATTTAATTTTTGTACATTGGATCTGTTCATGTACTTTTGTACCTTTTTCAGCGCTATTTTTTAAGTACAGACTAAATAACCAAGATTATGTTTTTACAACAACCTTACTTGAATGTTTGTGTGTTTATGGGGCAAATGACTTGAACTGCTCAGTACAGCATGTGATGTAAATATTCGTTTTTGAGTGCTTAATGGGGGTGGCAAAACAGACTCTGACCTCTCAGTAGAACGTAGTTTTCTCGTGAACAGGGGGACCTTTATGTCCAGATTCTCTTAGATGGAAGACAATGTGGACACACAACTCTCTTTCCAAACCATAGATACATTTTTCACCAAGAATAAAAACAAATCTACCACACAGCTAGTTCTATATAGACGAGACCTTTGGATAATTTGGTACAATTTAGTACGCTTGAGTTTAATTTGTGGAATTAATGGAAATATACAAAGATAAGACTTTCTAAAAGCCTTGCTTGAGTAGAAATATATCCATTGCATAATAGACAAGAAATATCTCCCCAGGGATGTGTCCACTGTTTATCCAGATAGGAGTGTGCAGTAATTGTACAGTAATCAATGTAAAAACACTTAACATCCATGACAAAGAATCTCTCTTATTTTTTAGATATCTTTAGATTTGATATTTCCCTTCGCCGTTCTCTACGTCCTTGTTCATTATCAGGCCCAACCTAACAAATGCTGATCAGTTAGTCAGCCGGAACAGCCTCATCAATCCACTTCATATAGGCCAGACTCCCATCTTCCACTGGAAAGCTGAGAACCTCAGGGTTTTCATATGGATGAACGGACCTGGAAAATGGGAAGAAAAGGGCCCAATGATCTCAGGAGCAAAACAAAGCACCTATCTCTGTGGTCTTGATGAGACTTTGTAAGCAATATTCCATCACTAATTCCTTGATTGGTGGATTCAATTTGTTTTTGTGCTTCGGGTTACACTGCATCGAATTGTGTCAATGTGAACATATTTTGCCAATCCAAGCAAAACAACATAGAAAGAAACTATTAAGCTTAGAAGAAACATGCCATTTCTGAACAATGTTAGATAAATGCTAGTAAAAATAAATAACCATTAGTACAACTAAAATTGCCCTGTGACAGAATGGCGACCTGTCCAGGGTTTACCCCACCTCTCACCCTATGCCCCAGCCCCCAGTGACCCTGCAAAGGATAAGCGTAGTAGATAATGGAAGACGAACTTAATTCTGAGGAATTGAAATTGATAAAGGGTTTTCATAAAAACCTATTTGTGTAACTATTGATGGCAAATTTGATTGGAAGGAGAATATACATATCTGACATATCTTAATGTTCAAAAAGTGATGACAAATAAGGTACCCCTTCCGAATAAACAGAGCATGGTCTTATACTATACATTCTTGACTGCATATTGCTATCATATCAAAAGAAAACAAGTAAAAGAAAGATCACAGTATATCAAGGTACAAAACGAGTCTGAAGGATTACACAAATAGATAGCATGAAAGAGTAGATCAACTTAAAAGGACACATTATGCTTAGTAGAGGGACAGCCTTTGTGCCCACCGTGATATCTCTCCTACAGTGGTTCTGAGAACAATTGTCAAGAATCCAAATCTTCAAAGGGTCTAATTTATTTCAGAATATATTTATTTTAAGAATTACGTGTTAGTACACGTAACTGGAAAGGGTTTCCTATGAAGATGGAAGTCACTCACCTCATAAAATCTGTGACTTCCTTTACTCTGGAGGTCCTTGTCTTGATCATCTATAAAACAAAGGCCAAGCACTTTTTCATCTACACTCAGAAAAAAAGGTACAGAAAGGGTACGATTTTGTTCTCTAAGGAACAAATGTTGTAGTTGTACAGGTACAGAAATGGACCTTGAAGAACTAATGTTTTGACATGAATGGTACAGACAAAACCCACGGTACATTCGTAAAGTATTTATAGCGCTCAACCTTTTCCACATTTTGTAACGTTACCGGATTATTCAAAATGTTATTGTAATGTTTTTTTTGTAAAAACGTTTTTGGGAGATTTTTACAAATGTATTAAAAATAAATAAACTAATAAAACACATGTACCTAAATATTTACAGGTCGATACTTTGTTGATGCACCTTTTGCAGCAATTAAAGCACCAAGTCGTTTCGAAAATGATTGTTTGGCACACCTATATTTGGGCAGTTTAGTCATTCCTCTTTCCAGCTCCTCTGGAGCGCCATCAGGTTGGATGGGAAGCATCGGTGCACAACCATTTTCAGATTTCTCCAGAGATGTTCCATTGGATTCATGTCTGGGCTCTGGCTGGGCCATGCAAGGACATTCACTGAGTTGTCCTGAAGTCACTCCTGTGATGTCTTGGCTATGTCCTTGTTGCACTGCTATACCGTCATCCAGGTCTGAGGTCAAGAGCGCTCAGGAACAGGTTTTCATCCAGGATGTCTCTGTGCATTGCCGCATTCATCTTTCCCTCTATCCTGACTAGTCTCATAGTTCCGGCCGCTGAAAAACATCCTCACAGCATGATGCTGCCACCACCACGATTCAGTGTAGGGATGGTATTCACCTGGTGATAAACGGTGCCTGGTCTCTTAAAACATGACTCCTGGTACCCACGCCATAGAGTTCCATCTTTGTTTCATCAGACCAGATAATTTAGTTTCTTTGGTCTGAGAGTTCTTCAGGAGCTCCAGACCGGCTGCCATGTGCCTTTTACTAAGGAGTCGCTTCCATATGGCCACTCTACCTTACAGGCCTGATAAGAGGATTGTTACAGAGATGGTGGTCCTTCTGGACCTTCTGGTCCTTCTCTCTCCACAGAGGACGCTGGCGCTCTGACAGAGTGATCATCTGGGACTCTTCTGTACCTTTCCCAGACGTGTGCTTAGAAACCCTGTCTCGAAGGTCTGCAGACAATTCCTTGGACATCAGGATTGCACTCTGACATGGATTGTCAACTGTGGAACCTTATATAGACCGGTGTGTGCTTCTCCAAATCATGTCCAATTAACTGAATATACCACAGGTGAACTTCAATTAAGCTGTAGAAGGATCAATAGTAAAAAATAATGCGTCTGAGCTCAATTTTTAGCTTCTTGACAAAGGCTGCAAATACTTATTGTACTTTCTGTGATTTCTTCGTTTTCTATTTTGAATACATTTGCTAAAATCTTTTTGCGTCATTATTATGGTGTATTGTGTGTAAAGTGTTTTGAAAAAAATATTGAATAAATGTTGGAATAATACTGTTACAAACAAATACAATGTGTAAAAAAAAAAAAGCGCTGTGAATACTTTGTGGATGCACTGCTGATTGATTGCCTTTTTGTTTGTTTGGGTATAGAGGTGGTTTATGGAGGGAAAAATGTAAGGGATATATTGGAGAAATGTCCCAGAAACCCATATGACTGGTGACTAGCAAGCGTTGGCCAACCTAGACAAATCAGCTAACTAGCTAACTTTACCAAAGCTAGCTAGCTCCCTATATCATGTAATGACACAGTGGCCTCGGGCAGACATTTTTATTATGTTCTTTCATTTGTCCTGTAATTATTTTTTTTATTTTTTTTTATCTACAGTCGAAATGTTTCTACTGGTCTAACATTTGTCCAGACTGCTTTAAAATTTGAATTAGTCACCACTCCATATGCTTTAGTTTACATCGGAGATTTCCAGTTGATTAAACCATAGAACACTATTCTGCACCACAATAAATTAGTTTTAAATACTGCTTTCTCAGGTGAAAATTTTGTTCAACTTTCAGCCGCATTATGCAATGTCACAAAGATAGATACTTTCCCTTTCATTTCTGTCATCACTAATAGTTGGGGCTGCACACAATTTCACAATAATCCATGACTGACAAGAGATATACAGTATATACTGCATATTTGTCACAACAGTTTTTTTTTGGTTTTGATAGATATACTCTATCTGAATGTAATCAGATGTGGAATATGGTGGCTATATTGTTAGCACTAATAACTCACAGCAGGAAAGTCCTGGGTTCAAACCTCGGCCGTCCCAGGCCCTTTCCGTGTGGAGTTCACATGTGCCCCCCGTGTTTAAATGGGTTTCCGCAGGGCGCTCGTTTCCTCTCATCAAAAAACATGTAACAAGCATTAATCCTCCTGTCGTGCACTGACCAAGACATTGGCAGAGAACTGGAGCTGGCCAGTTTCTCCCTACGTGGCTCACCACTGCGAAAGACCACTCATTCTCCATCGAACTTATGTGGTTAAACAACGGAAAGATTGCACAGCTTATTTGTCGGCTCTGCCTATCATGAACGGGCTAAATAAATAAAGATAAAGTTTGATTTTATTGTATCACTCTCCCCGGACAGAAGAGAGCAGGAACTGTCCTTTGGGTTTTACCCCAAAATCCTACCCCAACGTTCAAGGGAGTGGATAACTCACTGCTGGGCTGCCAATGTGTTGCGACCCGGGAAATGAGGGTCTGATCGATGCCAAAACATGTTCAAATGTATTACTTTCTGACATTTAATCCATAAAAACCTGATAATCATTATTTTTTGTATCTTTTAGAAGAAAAAACAGCTACATAATTTTTTGCAGAAACTAAACTGTCACTCTCATCTTTAAATACTTAATACTGCTTTAATAACATCTTAGTGCCATAGCATGATAGTCATCCATATTATGCATGGGACATAAAGCAAAGGATGATAAAATACCAACACAATGGAATATTCCATTGATATTTAACACCAAATAGATGTATGCAATATGATCCAGAGAAGTCATTTTTAATCTGAGGCAAAGGCTAATCCACTTCAGAATATTTTCAAGTCATAATGACTAAAATACTATAGATTTCAGGAATTTATACTACAATGAATCTTACCATAAGAATTTCTGTTGCATCTTGAATCTCCCCTTTCCAGTAATACCTGGATTAGAATAAAATGTGAATCATGAAATGTGTATGGGTTGCACTTGCACGCTACTAGAGAATTGCATGTGTGTAGTACATGAACACTACACTTTCAGAGTTGATCACTGCAGAGTTTGACAGAAAGCTCATCTCAGTAGATTTGCAGACATATTGCTGTCACTGCCACTGGCACGTTGATTGACAACAGGCCAATGTTCACAGGATTGCTCTGCAGTGGGGATGTCAACAACTATTCCTGGAAGACATCAGTATCTCAGGTGCTAACTGCTCACTTCCATGTGTAGTAAACCGGGGGAAGATCGATTACATTCAAAAAGAATATGACTACAACTGGAATAAAATAGATGCTAGTAAAACCATTTTGGCAGCCTAGCTAGAGCTGTGCCCAAACTTTGCATGGCTGAGGTAATTTATTGGTGTGCAGATAATGGATTGTGTTCCACTCTCCTTCCGGATGCAAGGTTTGTCAACACTACAGGTGCCTCACCACAAACGCTGAGATTCTGCTCTGAAATGTATGCATTAACATGCCTTGGTCAATCATGCATACAAACACAGCAGCACTTTGGAGAAGGGCTCTCTTGTTTTCTCTTGCTCCTAGTGGGACAAGTGGTTGAAAGTCATTACGCAGCCTGTTTGCGTCAACCAGGGTTTCCATGGTAACAACTGTGCACTTGCTGTGTGCGTCTTTAGAGAATGTGTTTGAATGGTGGAGAGTTCAGCTTTGAGCCATCTTCCCTCATTTTTTCTTTGGAATGTACTGTATAAATACAGCAGTAGCAGTATATATGTATATATGTACACATTTGTGCAGACGCTCACAGAAGTATCGGTCAGACTTACATGGTCATAGTTTTTGGAAGAATATTGACAGAGGCCGCCATCCTCCTCTCCATAATGGCCCTGTGGGGGAGGAGAGAACATGAGCAAAAAAGAAGGAGAAATGGAGGAAAGGCAATTAAGAGACAGGTGGTTTACCAATGAATACATAATATTGACTATTTTATGGATACGCTGTCTGCTGTGGCAATGATTGACTGTTTCAAACTGAAGAAAAATAACATTAGAAATGGCTTCCTGTCACAGCTGACCTCCGAGTGCCTTTTCTCACCAGCCACAATACTCCTATAGTCAGGGAGAGAACGAGGCTATTTACATTTCTGGCAAATGATTTGGGTTCCTCTCAAAGCTACTTAGTGTTCTCTTTCTGTCTCTGCCTCTCTCCCTCTGCAGGTTGGGTTGGTAAATAGACTGAGCTCATTCGCATGCAGCTAAAGATGTAGCATGTTGTTCACACAGCCCCCCATTACAGTCGATGG
>JAVQJS010003896.1:0-24510 GCA_036024795.1 Galaxias rostratus | reverse complement strand
CCTAATGTAATGTTGATTTATAATGTATTGAGAACTAGTCTTATGTGGTTAAAGCCTCAGTGTTAGGGTTACTTAATCCAACAAACTAAGATCACAAGTCAAAACACTATTGATTTAGGGTCACTACTGCCATTAGAACTAATATTGCAATTGTTGTTTGACTTTTTTGATGCCTTGTGCAGGCACTTTAGTGGACCCTGTGGATGAACTCGCCATGCAGACCATGAAATGTGTGGTGGTGGGTGATGGTGCTGTGGGAAAGACTTGTCTTCTCATTTCGTATACAACCAATGCTTTCCCAGAGGAGTACATCCCCACTGTGTTTGACAACTATAGTGCCCAGATAAGTGTCGACACCTATGCCATCAGCCTCAATCTGTGGGACACAGCAGGCCAAGAAGAGTATGACCGCTTGCGCACCCTTTCATACCCGCAGACCAACGTCTTTATTATCTGCTTCTCCATTGGCAGCCCCTCCTCTCATGCCAATGTTCGACACAAGTGGCACCCAGAGGTGTCCCACCACTGCCCAGGAGTGCCTGTGTTGCTGGTGGGTACCAAGAAAGATCTTCGAGGAGACGCAGAGGCACTGAAGAAAATGAAGGAGCATGGTTTGGCCCCCACCACTCATCAACAGGGCAATGCTTTAGCCAAGCAAATTGGAGCTGTCAAATACCTGGAGTGCTCAGCTCTGATGCAGGAAGGTGTACGGGAGGTGTTTGCTGAGGCTGTGCGCGCTGTGCTTTACCCTGTCATCAAGAAAAATACCAAGAAGTGTGTGCTTTTGTAACCAGGTACCTAGACTATGGGGTGAATGGGAAAGAGACTGACGCCATTGGCCTTCCACATTCAAACCCTTGCAGTTGTTTGCTTTGGCTTATTCTACCATAAATTAAGTTTGTGTCAGTGTCCACACCACTAAAAGTGTTTTTATTGATGATTATGCCCTGATTAAACACACTCATGGATTGTTACATATTTTAATAAAACGCCAAAGCCAGAATCCCAGAATCTTGAAGAACCCTTCTCCACCATGTGCCACCTTACGTGCCCTAATAAAAGGTGTTTGATGTATCCACAAATAGCCTTTTAGCTAAAAAAGCTTTTTCTATTTTTAAGATCAAGTCTATGTTGGCCTTACATTTCAAAACTAGCAAAACTTTATTTAAGTTGTGGTATTCATCGTTAGGAGCAATTTATTACTATTTTATTTACCCAGCTTCACACAAGAGTGAGATGAGAGAAGCTACGAAACGTTTTTGCATACCTACAAGATAGTTATTGGCTACAGGTCAATACAAAAAACCTTCTCCATAATTTGTTTAATGCTGGAAGCTGAGCCTGAAATTACATTTCAACAAGAATACATGAAAAATACCATTCTATTCTCAAAGTACAAAACTATGTATAGTACAAAGTACTATAACTTATAGCTTGTAGCTATGTGTTTGACGGGGTTTGTATTGAGCTTGAAAAATAAAACTAAGCTCTCGCATTGATACTGCTTCCTTGAAAGTACTTGTACCATCTCACTTGTCTCATTTGTAGTCACCCAGACAGTTTGCTGTTAGTTCAACAGAAAATGATTGTTGTTGGCTCTCATAGCGTTATTATATCACTACTATATATAAAATGTTATACCATATCCCTTTCATACGATTACAGGTTGATTAGATTTGTCTTTCCATAAACACATTTGGTTGCTCTTGTGTTCCTCTCAGTCAATTTCACTCTGGGGTCACATCATTCAGAGGACTGCACTGAACTCAATTCCTTTTTGTCAAAAATAAAGTCCTCGTTTTGTGGAAGATCTGATATCAATGTCGTAGAATCTACCCTTATCAAATTATAGAATCCTACAGGTGTATTCCTCCTGGGTAGAAATAAGCCTTCATGTTGTGACTTTTTTCCTTGTGCAATCTGCTGACTTTGCCAGGCTATGGAATCCATTCATTCTTTATTTCTCTTTCATTAACCATCAAAGTACATTCCATTTCCTCTAAACGCTATATTTCATGTCTAGTAATATGCTTTGTGATTCTACCTTTTAAATGGTGGTGTGTTTACAGAAGTTACACATTCAACAATATTACTTCTTGTTTAAGGGCAATTACTGATCTTGTTGTACTTTGTATAGGACTGCTAGAGTAGCTAAATAAATCGTCAACATGTAGGTATGTAAAGAGGGCTCCTCATCTTTCAGTGTAGTTTCTGTGGAGATTGTCACTCATCATTATTGATGCAATCCAACATCTACTACTTTGCCTGATTTGTTTTGTCTTGGCTGTCCTATCTTCTTAAATACTTTTTATGTTATGTCGATGGTTACTTAAATTCTGGTTTATGTTGAAAGTGCAATTATTAATGAAATTGTTCTTTCTACACATTTATATTTTCTTATTCTTCAGAGAAACATTTTTTCCGGTTCTTTGTAGACTTATAAAGAATTACATTGAAATAATGTTCATGTTTGGACTCGTTTTTGTTGCAATTTAACATTTCAGGTGCACTGGCCCTGTATATGGTACTCATATTCTTTTGACTTAGAGGTTACATTTGTGTATTAGATCATATCTTTTATAGAAAGCTAAACCAAATGTTTTAAAGCAAAAGCAATCATATACCTCCAAATATTGGATAAGCTCTGAATGGTTGTAGATGGCATACTATTGGATAAAATAGTGTATTAGTCATCAGTTGACAATTTGTGGTGCATACACAAACAAATTACTGACAGTCCCCAGCTAAATTATAATTATTATAATAGTTGAATGTATTGATGGTAGAGACATTCAGATTGCCCTAATGTTTAGAAGATATTGCATTGTCTGGCTTTTTTCTCTTAAGTGATATTGTGCCTTGGAAGTAGCTGTTGAACAGACACTGAGAATTGATGTCTGGATTCAAAAATAATCTGTTGGCTGCATACTAAGTCCTAATTTGTATTGCACATTTTGTAAATGTTGTTATTGCCAAATAGATTCTTCAACAATGATCTGTACGTGTGGTCTTAAATTATTCTCAGATATACGTGTTGTAAACATTGTCAACAAATATATAGATTACTGAACTTAATAAGAATTGTTAAGAGCCTGGCTAAAAAGTTGCTATTCTACTGTTATATTAAATGTCAGCAGTTATTTATTATGATGCCTTGATAAAACAACAGTAGCAGTATACTCAAAACAAATAGGAGCAGATGTGATGGTAACACATAAGACACACATCATACATTGTCATGCCTATGTACACAGACATCTTTGTTGCTGACTGAGGATGCAATTATGGACAAAAGATAGATGGACGATGACTCATCACTCCACAGTTTCAAGGCATGGGCACAGTTACATGGGGACAGAGTGAGATGTAAGACTCAATTTAAACAAATAGATACGTTCTATTAAACAATGCAATGGTAGAACAAATTACTATTTGACAGTTTTCCATATAATTTTGGGCAATAATTTTGTGGACAGTAACATTGCAATGGCAGACCAGGGTTTTCTAAAAAGGAGAACCTCAGTGTGTTCCAATTTTCAGGGTGTGACATTTCTCAGCCTACCTGGGAAGGCTTATGCCAGGGTGGTCAAAAGAAGGCTCTGCGATTGTCAAACCTCAGATCCAGGAGGAGCAATGTGGATTCCGTCCCAGTCGTGGAACAGTGGACCAAGGGAGTCATGGGAGTTACCCATCCAGTCTGCATGTGTTTTGTGGACTGAGTTTTTGATGGTGTTGGACTCCACCAGGGCTGCCCCTTGTCACCAGTTCTGTTTGTGATTTTCATAGATATAATCGATGTATAGCCAGGGTGAAGAGTTCTGTTGGCTTCTTCAGACTGTGACCTTCAGGGTGCTCTGTAGCTGAGTGTGAAGCAGTCGGGATGAGGATCAGCTCCTCCAAGTCTGATGCCATGGTTCTCTGCCAGAAAACTGTGCTCCCTCCAGGTTGGGAGTAAGTTGCTAACCCCAGTGAGGGAGTTCAATGGAGCGTGAGATTTGACAGGCAGATTGGTACAGCATCAGCAGTAATGTGGGCATTGTAACAGATCATTGTGATGAAGATTTAACAGTCGGTCTATATTCCAACCCTTACATATGGTCATGAGCTTTAGTTAGTGACCGAATGAATGAGTTTTTGAGTGCAAGCGGCTGAAATTCCTCCATTGGGTGGCTGGACTCAGCCTTAGGAATAGGGTAAAAAGCTTGGTCATCCGGAGGGAGCTTGGAGTAGAGCCGCTGCTCTTTCACATCGATAGGATTCAGATAAGGTGGTTTGGGCAACTGATTAGGCTGCATCCTGAGCGCCTCCAGTTGGAGGATTTAGGGGCACGCCCTACTGGGGTAGACCAAGAACACGCTGGGGACATTATATATTTTATATATTACATCTGGGCTGGGACCACCTCGTGATCCTCCAGTAGGAACTGGAAAGCTTTGCTGGGGATAGGGACGTCTGGACTACCCTCTTCGTCTGCTGCTACCGTGACCCGGCCCTGGATAAGCGCAGTCCATTAGAAACGCGATAGTTTTCCCCTAACTCCTCATGAATTGTCCTCTCTATCTTTCCTCAACTCTACTGATCTCGCGAGTCATGCATGGTACACTACTTCAAGAAAACGAACAATAACCCCTAGTTGAGCAACATAAAAAGCATCACAAATGTACTATTTGTCCGATATAATTGTGTATATATTGAGTTTAGAAAGGTTGAATGTTTTTAAGTAATGTATGTAAGCCTCAAGATTTTTAAGCCCCGTCACGAGTCGGCGCTGTGTTTTCTACACAGTGTCCAGATACCGTGTATTGTGCCTTGCACAGCGCATGTGCAACAGATGGACCTCCCACTCAAGCAGCTCCGATAGTGTATGGATTAGCCCTGGTTTAATACACTACAGATAGAGCAGAAGTAAATCGCTGTTCAATTAGCAAATGTTACCTTGTGTGACACATTTTCAGCAAAAAGTGTTATATGGCTGCAGTGTACGGAAAAGAAGCAAGTGGTGTATAGATGCAGTGCCTGTGGTTTTGGGACTGCGATGCCAACCACTCCGCTAGTTTTCTATGCTATCGTTATTAGCTAATGTTAGCCCGTTTATTGTGAGTTGTAGTGGACAGTTAGGTTGGAATTAATTATCTATCATTAATCGTATTTATGTTCCTGTTTAAAAGAAGTTAGAGCCACTGGTCCTCATCAGAATAAAAAGTAAGTTAAAATAGCGCCCAGTGGCTGTGTCTGGCAAGTTAGCTAGCTTGTTGCAAATGTTGTATTTGTAAAACAGCATCTGTTAGTTTATTCCAACCTCAAATAACCTTTTTAAGTCACGCTGACGTTTTTAAGTTACATGGTTACACCTGATGTCATCATGTTGAATCATTTATGTTTGCATTGGTAAAAGAGCAACAATGCATGTAAACAATCACAAGACATTAATCAAATGAGTAACTTGTTGGAATCGATGAAGGCAACGTTAACGGTGGTGTATTTTTTATTGCAGAATGTCAGACTCCGATAGTGATGAGGACCAAGACCGCCCCTTTTCTCTCACTGGTTTTTTGTTTGGCAACATCAATGAAGATGGTCAGCTGGAAGGGGACAGCGTGCTGGACACTGTGAGTGTGGACAACACGAATATTGCTGTTTTTAGAAAAGGGAATAAGTGACAAACTATTTTTATATATATGTATGTATATACAGTATATATATTTACACACACATATTACGTGGTTAGTGAGATATTTGATTTTAAAAGGTCTTTTGGTTTAGTTTAGTTCCCTTAGTAATTATACAATCCGACCTTCATACTCATGTTTACTATTGCATGTATTTCATGTCACCATTTGATAGGAATCTAAAAAGCATCTGGCAGGTTTGGGCTCCCTGGGTCTTGGCACCCTCATCACAGAGATCACTGCCAGTGAGGAGGATGATCCCGAGGACAACCAAGACGTTGGGGGCACAGATGAAGACGGTAAGGACAAGGCCAAGCTGCAAAGGGTTTCTCCAACCATAGGTAAACTAGGTCGGACTGTGACATTGCGTTGGTCTCGTCTTTCCCAGGCTGGGTGAAGAATACCGATGATGCTGTGGACTACTCAGACATCACTGAAGTGGCCGAGGATGAGACAAGGAAGTACCGGCAGGCCATGGGGACTCTTGAGCCTAAACGAAAGACAGGTGCTACAGACACACAATTTAGTGCACTCAAAGAGCAACCTCAGAACAAGCTAGATCCCTTCTGGCCTTTCACACATTTGAGTGTTTTCATTTTGTTTCTGTTTCAGATGATGAAGACGACTATGATGCTGACTGTGAGGATATTGATGCCAAGCTTATGCCCCCTCCACCTCCTCCAAGCCTGCTTATAACGGGCAAGAAAGAGGAGGGCTCTCCTCAACCTGCAAGTGGTAAGGATGGCTATCTACATCTATTGTACCTTGATGTGTGTCAGATGTACTTCTGTTAAATGTTTTGTAATTTACTCAATAGCCAGAGGTGTTCTGTTCCTGTATTAGCTTTAGTCTCTCATATCCTTTCCTCCTTAGTTGTTACAATTTTATTGTTACTTCAGTGCTTCAGACTGCCACTATTTTGGTCGTACACTTTATGTAAAACTTTATTAGTCGCCCTAGCGCTAGCCGTGTGTGAGAAATTATTTTAGCTTTGTTATGATTTAGCTGTGTGTGTATATCCTTTGCTTAGTTAGAAAGTATATTCAGCCAGGGGCAACCTCTGCTATCAGCCTTTAAATAATTGTGAATCATCCCTCTTGTTAGGAAGAAATCCGTAACCCCCAGCACTGCGGTTGATATGATGATAAAATTAAAAAAATATCTGCTCCTGCCTTGACACTATGCCGAAACAGCAGCCCTATGAGGTCTAAGTTAACAAATTAATTTTTTTTCGAGATTGGAATTGCAAAGTTTAGTTTTTAGTTTTTTTGCCGTTTCTTTGATTAGTTTTAAACACAGGTAGAAAAAAAGTTCTTTTAACTTCCCCCAAAAAACATGAATGGTTTGAGAAAGTTTATATTTCAGCATTGTTTTCCTACTTTTTCTCTACCTAAAAGTCTAAGCAAATTGTTGACTTTTTCAGACCAGTTAGTTCTTGTCTTGTCTCGCCAATGTTCTTCTTTCCTATTTTTTTTAAGCTAGCCATCTAGTAATGAATAGAAGAAACCCTATTAAAATCTTGCATTATTGACATGCACATAAGACAAGACAATCTGAGATTTTCACTGCTTTAACCATTTCATGTTTTGGTTTTGTATTTCCTTCAGAGTAAAGCAGACCTTAACAAATGTGTACATTGTTTGTGTGTGTGTGTTTTGTACAGGTGATGATGGGGATGGGATCATCCTTCCCTCCATTATTGCCCCATCCTCTCTGGCAGACAAAGTAGACTTCAGCAGTTCCTCTGACTCAGAGTCTGAGACAGAGCGACTGGGCCTAGGTCCTGGGGGTGGGGCCTCCTCCGACTGCCTCACCCTGCCTCTGGCTGGCATCATGCAGAAGGATGCTGCCAAAGCCCTGCCTGGGGTGACTCAACTCTTCCCAGAGTTCCGACCTGGAAGGGTGGGTTAGATAAGAGGACGAATAAAATACGGTCATTGGAATAAAAATGATATTGCTTTTAGTGGGCTGGTATTTTCCTAACAGTGTTTTCCATTAAACTGATTAGGTGCTGAGATTCCTACGGTTGTTTGGCCCAGGGAAGAACATGCCATCGGTTTGGAGAAGTGCCCGGAGGAAGAGGAAGCGGAAGCACCGAGACCCTCAGCCTGGGACGCCTCCTCCAGAGGGGGAGCCCATGGAGCTGGCCCTAGAAAAGTCTGGCTGGACCTATGAGTACGCCCCCCCTCCACCCCCAGAACAGTGTCTCTCTGATGATGAGGTAAATACACAAGATTATTGTAATCTTTGTGTAGTTTCTTTAGATGACATCTTTATTTATATTTACATATGTCTAAATTGCCAGTCGTTCTTGATGTTTCCGTATAGATAACCATGATGGCTCCAGTGGAGGCCAAGCACTCCCAGACCTCGGGGGATGGAGACAAAGTAACAGAAACCCGACCCAAGGTAGCTGAATGGCGCTATGGCCCAGCCCAACTGTGGTACGACATGCTGGGAGTACCCGAAGATGGAAGCACCTTCCATTATGGCTTTAAGTTAAAGGAGGAGAGTGAAGATAAAGAAGAGCCAGAGAAAGCCGACTTGGCCCCAGAACCATCTGAAGAGGTGCACTTTTAATACTGAGCCATTTTAAATTGACATTTTAAGGATCTTTTGAACGTATAAAAAAAGCAACCTGATTTGAAGTACATTTTTCCTAATTTCTCTTTGAATAGGAAAAGAGCAGCGAGGATCAGGGCAAGCTTGTTCTGGAAAACGAGCTCTTCTTGATGGTCACTCAACTACAGTGGGAGGATGACATTATCTGGAATGGCGAAGATGTGAAGCACAAAGGCACTAAGACCCAGCGAGCCAGTCTGGCTGGGTGGCTGCCTTCAAGCATGACTCGTAATGCCAATGCCTACAATGCACAGCAAGGTAAACAAAACCCCTTCCTTGTGTAGAGTAAAACAACTGTGTTCTTTGTAGTCACACTATTTCTATTCCTATTTTGCTCTATAGGTCTTAGTAGAAGTAACTCCCAGTTGGTGCTTCCGACCCCACCACCCATGAGCAAAGCCCCCTCAATCTCTGGGTCCAAAAGGGACAAACACAGTCATGACCATCAAGGTAACACTACAGTTCAGCATATATACCTTTATGTGCTCGTCAACAATACGATTCATGAGGTACCCTAATACGTTTTAGTGAAAGCCATA
The DNA here is from genome assembly GCA_036024795.1 of Galaxias rostratus. Taxonomy (NCBI): domain Eukaryota; kingdom Metazoa; phylum Chordata; class Actinopteri; order Galaxiiformes; family Galaxiidae; genus Galaxias; species Galaxias rostratus. Next base: position 15,680 of record JAVQJS010003896.1, on the reverse strand, counting down.
CCGTATGGGGGGAACATAATGTTGTTCTGTTCTGCATTTTCCTCCCTCACTGTTGTCTTTGTGCTGTTTCTGCTCAGCCTCCCATGAAGATGATTCGCCTTGGTTCTCAATCTTCCCCATCGACAGCGAGGAGCTAGTTTATGGTCGCTGGGAAGACAACATTATCTGGGATGACCAGGCCATGGACCGCATGCTTTTGCCCCCTGTCCTCACGCTGGATCCCAATGATGAGAACATCATTCTAGGTAAAGATACGGTTGGTTGACCAATTGATCAAGGAAGGACTCAGCAGGGCTTTTAACTCGATGCTGTGCAACTGGTAGAAATCCCAGATGAGAAGGAGGAGAGGATGTCCCACTCGCCATCTAAGGAAAACAAGAAGGAGTCTGCGCTGAAGAAGAGCCGCATCTTGCTGGGGAAGACTGGTGTCATAAAAGATGAACCCCAGCAGGTATGATAATAATAATTCATTAATTTTAGCCTTTTTCAGGAGCACTTTACAAATTGGTTGCCAAATACGGACACACCACAAATACACAACTATCACTCACAATGTAGCCTACAATCCCACCAGATTATCCCACCAGTCGCATAGCTGGGTCGTTCTCACAGTGTGTTGCTGTCTTGGTTCAGAACATGTCCCAGCCTGAGGTGAAGGACCCGTGGAACCTGTCCAATGATGAGTTCTACTACCCCAAGCAGCAGGGCCTGAGGGGCTCCTTCGGGGGCAATATCATTCAGGTGTGCAGTAGTTTTCTCCCTGTGCCGTTGCCTCAAAGCTAGATGCCTTGTTCCCCAGCCTCTGAACGAAGTAGTCTGTTTGTCCTGAACGTTATGTGTCTTTCCTCCTGCTCCAGCACTCCATCCCTGCAGTGGAGCTCAGGCAGCCATTCTTCCCCACCCATATGGGGCCTATGAAGCTGCGCAGCTTCCATCGGCCCTCTCTGAAGAAGTATTCTTTTGGGGCCTTGTCTCAGCCCGGCCCCCATCCTTCCCAGCCTCTCCTCAAGCACATCAAGAAAAAGGCCAAGGTGAGAAACCTACACTGTAAACCGCATGTAACCTTGGATAAGGAGTGATAGTATCTATCCTATCATGTCAGTGTTTTTCTGTCCCTGCCATGGTTGGTTGATAAAGTGATAAATGGTATTAATTCCGGCCATAGATGCGAGAACAGGAGCGCCAGGCATCCGGTGGTGGAGACATGTTCTTTATGAGGACAGCGGCAGACCTGACCGGCAAAGATGGCGATCTAATTCTGGCCGAGTACAGCGAAGAATATCCGCCACTCATCATGCAAGTCGGAATGGCGACCAAGATAAAAAACTACTACAAAAGGGTTAGTTATTTACTAGCATTGAGCTCAACGGCCACGTTGTTCCTAAATCCATCCTTTGGTGATGATGATGTGGCATTTCTGTGTTTCAGAAACCAGGGAAGGACCCTGGTGCTCCAGACTGTAAGTACGGAGAGACGGTGTACTGCCATACTTCTCCCTTCCTGGGCTCTCTGCACCCTGGACAACTTCTGCCGGTCAGCATCTTCCTTATCGCTCAGTGAATAGAACGTCAGCTGATAGTAAAGCGTTTTACGTTTTGGTTATGACTGAACACGATATTCATCTTTCTTTTTAGGCTTTTGAGAACAACCTTTTCCGCGCTCCTATCTACATGCACAAGATGCCCGAGACGGATTTCCTGGTCTTGCGAACTCGACAGGGCTATTTTATAAGAGAACTTGTGGATATCTTTGTGGTTGGTCAACAGTGTCCCCTCTACGAGGTCCCTGGTCCCAATTCCAAACGAGCCAACACGCACATCAGAGACTTTCTGCAGGTATCCGTCGATTTACTGTGATGCAGGGCAATTTAGAAAGGCTGCAAACATAAAACTCCTGTTGCCTGACGACCAAGGTTGTGATGTTTTTCTTCACTTCTAAGATGTTTGCTCTGCCAACATGCCTGGATATTTTCTTTGTCCCCCAGGTGTTCATTTATCGTTTGTTCTGGAAAAGTAAAGACCGGCCGAGGAGAATTCGCATGGAAGACATCAAAAAAGCCTTCCCCTCGCACTCGGAGAGCAGCATCCGTAAACGACTCAAACTTTGTGCAGATTTTAAGCGAACAGGTAGGCACTTCGTTTACAGTACATCCAATATGACTATTAAGGATCGGAAAATAGGGGAAGAGACAGACCTTTATTTTAAAAGTATTTCGTTGTTATGTGATTTTTTTTTTTCGTGGCCGCCAAATCACCTGGGTTCAATTGGAGGTGAGGGTTTTCAATTGACACAATGAACTGCACTGTATTCCTCGTGTTGGCCCCATTGGGCTAATGAGTTTTAGTTTTGTTTACACAGGGAGAGAAGATGTACCCTGATTGCGCATGTACTAGTTCACTTTGTTTACACGTCGGCCCCTGAATTGTTTTACCATATTTTGATGGTTCATGCCTCAGCATGGGTCTCTAGACTAGACCGTATAGGACTATGGCATCAACAGCTAATTGGACTCAAACTTTGCTTAGGCCTAGGGATAATAACTATTAAGTTGTTAACTGTCTTTGTAATTAATACCAACTTAAAATAAAATCCTAAAACCTATAACGTTCGAGCCGTTAAATTGATCAGGTCGCGATTGCAGATAACAAAGGATGTCTATTTTCATCAACTTCACTTACTACACAACAGACGTACTGCACTTAGACTTATACCTGCACAATGTGATGTTTTGGTCGATCCCAAGTGTAAGTCCACGCCACAACTTTGAAGTTTATTTTCTGATTTAACTTCCCCGACTTATACATACGTAAATACAGTAGATCAATAATTCTGAAATTGATGGATCATATATTTTGCTTGTATCGTACCAACATTTCATCTTTACCGTTACTTAATATATATGTAAATAGGTATTGTACTTCTTTGTTTTGCAAAACATCGAGCCTCATCATCGCCATAGCCTATCATTTTAGAATATGCAATGCTGTGATAAGTAGAAAAATGGAAAATTGTGTTGTGACACCTGTCATTTGAGTGTTACTTCCAGTTTGCCATTGTTACTAACCACCAAATGTTCTTTGATCATTCCTATGTCCAGTCCAGACAGTGTTGAGGCAGGTGTCTTAGAAGGGATTCTATAGTATTGCTGTTTGCCTGCTCAGAGACTGTGTGCCTTACTTTAACAGACAGGAGAATGGACAGTGAGAGAGCATATTTTGAGAATTATGGATTTTACTGTGGAGGTAAGAGGTAGCTGGAGGAAGGCATAACGTACCATAGATGATAAGGTGCACACACACGATCGATGTTTAGGCAAGAGTATGTAGCTGGTTACTCGAACTGATGATTAGCTGTTGGTTCCAAAAAACCTGGTATGTGACTTAACGTTATTAACACAAGGACAGTAAGTCACTGTAAACACTGGAGTTTGGGGCCTAACTAAATGGCCTTATACATTGCCCAGGGATGGACTCCAACTGGTGGGTGCTCAAGCCTGACTTCAGGCTTCCCACTGAGGAGGAAATCAGAGCCATGGTGTCCCCGGAGCAATGCTGCGCCTACTACAGCATGCTAGTGGCCGAGCAGCGCCTCAAGGTAGATGCGTACACACACACACACACACACACACACACACACTTACACACACACTTACACACACTTGCACACTGTGCTCTCTGTTTGTATTACCTAGACAAAGTGTATGCTCTGTTTTGGTCCTTGGACTTCACCTTTTCCACCTACAGGATGCCGGTTACGGTGAGAAATCCTTCTTTGCACCAGAGGAGGAGAATGAGGAAGACTTCCAGATGAAGATTGACGATGAGGTTGGTATACATAAAAAGGTCCCCAGGCTGAGTCGGTCTTCCATAAGGAGTATTCACCCACCTCCTTCCTGTCTGATGTAGGTCCGCACCGCTCCATGGAACACCACCCGGGCCTTTATCGCTGCCATGAAGGGCAAGTGTCTGCTGGAAGTGACGGGGGTAGCTGATCCCACAGGCTGCGGCGAGGGCTTCTCTTACGTGAAAGTGCCTAACAAGCCCTCACAGCAGAAGGTGTGTCTCTCGCCCCACCTCAATTTGAATCTAGCAGAACAACACTATTGCATCTCCAAATTTTCTCATCCTGGCTGCATCTGCAGAATTACCAACTCAAACTAACTGTTTGTGGTGGGGGTGTTTCAGGATGACCGGGAACCTCAGCCAGCTAAGAAGACGGTGACAGGGACAGACGCTGACCTGAGGAGGCTGTCACTCAAGAACGCAAAGCAGCTGCTGCGCAAGTTTGGCGTGCCGGAGGACGAGGTCAGAACAAATTGGTTTTATTGGTGGCCTTCCGAAGAAATCCTTCTGGATATCCAGGAAAACCCGTTCTACTTTTATTACAAAGATCCTAAACTTTGGAAATGCATGTGGGATTACCATTTGACACCTTTAGCACACCATCGTATGGTCATGTACAGTGCCTCTCACTGTGTTTCTGAAGGTTGTGTGTTTGCGGATGTTTCAGATCAAGAAGCTGTCCCGCTGGGAGGTTATTGACGTGGTGAGGACTATGTCCACCGAGCAGGCCCGCTCTGGCGAGGGGCCTATGAGCAAGTTCGCGCGCGGCTCCCGCTTCTCCGTGGCCGAGCACCAGGAACGCTACAAGGAGGAATGTCAGAGGATCTTTGATCTGCAGAACAAGTGAAGCACTGACTCTTGAGAAAGCTCTCATCAATTGGATTATACACCTTTTTGAAAGAATTCGCTATGGTAGGTTTCTTCGATAACTCGCTAAGGTGTGGCGCTGTCTTCTGTCGTTCCCAGGGTGCTGGAGTCCACAGAGGTGCTCTCGACAGACACGGACAGCAGCTCGGCCGAGGACAGCGACTTCGAGGAAATGGGCAAGAACATTGAGAACATGCTGCAGAACAAGAAGACCAGCTCGCAGCTCTCCCGGGAACGCGAAGAGCAGGAGCGGAAAGAGCTTCAGAGGATGCTGATGGGAGAGGAGAGCGAGCGCGACCACAAAGGACGGAAGGAGCGACGCAAGGGCTTCTGTGAGTCTGTGTGCGGTAAAGGTTTACCCTGGCAGGTGGAGGTGCGCGTGCGGGTGACCTAGCTGTATATATCTCTGGTGCAAGTAGAGAACCTCCCTCTCCCCTGTGTGTCCTGCAGCCAGCGCTCTGTCCAACAGCTCCCACAAGGACGACGACACCTCCTCCGTCACCAGCCTCAACTCCTCAGCCACTGGACGCCGCCTCAAGATCTACCGCACCTTCCGGGACGAGGACGGCAAGGAGTACGTCCGTTGTGAGACTGTCCGCAAAGCGTCGGTCATTGATGCCTACACCAGGATCCGCACCACCAAGGACGACGACTTCATGTGAGCCTTTGGGTGTACGGTCTCTACTGATATGACCTGTCTGGACGTGCCAATGACACATTGTTTTGTTGTGAGTGTAGCAGGAAGTTTGCTCTGTTCGACGAGCAGCACCGCGAGGAGATGAGGAAGGAGCGGCGGCGCATTCAGGAGCAGCTTAGGAGACTGAAACGCAACCAGGAGAAAGACAAATTCAAGGGTCCTCCTGAGAAGAAGGCCAAGAAGATGAAGGAGAGGCCGGACCTCAAAGTGAAAGTAAGCTTGCCTTCTTTCTTTGAAAAGTCTAGAAACAAGTCAAGTTAACTTTCTTTTCGGTGTCGACCATACCCAAACTACCCGTCATAAGTATCTGTCTCTTGCCCCTAGCTAAAGTGCGGCGCCTGCGGAGCCATCGGACACATGAGGACCAACAAGTTCTGCCCGCTATACTACCAGACCAACGCCCCGCCCTCAAACCCCGTCGCCATGACAGAAGAGCAGGAGGAGGAACTGGAGAAGACCGTCATCCACAACGACAACGAAGAGTTGATCAAGGTGGAAGGCACCAAGATTGTGCTGGGAAAGCAGCTCATCGAAAGGTCAGACAACTTTTACTGTGCTGCTTTTCTGGTGAGGGTCTTCAACGACGTATAGACGGTTCAAAAACGGTGCGAAATAAGTTTGTGTAGATTGTTTGTCCACGTGATCTGTAAGGTTTTATGTAGTAAGGGTGTGTTTGTGATCGTGTTGATTTTCTAGTGCTGACGAGGTACGCAGGAAGTCCCTGGTGCTCAAGTTCCCCAAGCAGCAACTTCCACCCAAAAAGAAGAGGCGCGTGGGCAACGCGGTGCACTGTGACTACCTCAACGTAAGCTGTCCTCTCTTCTGCTTTGCCACATCCTTGTCCATCCCTGAACCAGCTCAGAGTGTGTCGTGATGTGGGAACTGCTTTCGGTCCTTTACAGAGGCCACACAAGTCCATCCACCGCCGCCGCACCGACCCCATGGTGACCTTGTCCTCCGTCCTGGAGAGCATCATCAACGACATGCGCGATCACCCGAACGTAAGATCCTCTTCCCTCCATGTACCCACACACACACACACACGTACGCTCATGCTTGCAAATACAGGGTGTCATACACTCTCCCCTTTGTGGGCTTTCAATCTGTCTTCTGCTGCGTCCCACAGACCTACCCTTTCCACACGCCTGTCAATGCCAAGGTGGTGAAGGACTACTATAAGATCATCACTAGGCCCATGGACCTGCAGACCCTCCGAGAGAATGTACGCAAGCGAATGTATCCCTCACGGGATGAGTTCCGAGAGAACGTGGAGATGATTTTTAAGAACAGTGCCACGTACAATGGTAAGACTAGAGCAGGGTGTTGTCGAATGTTCAACCTTGGGTGAAGCCAGCGAGCCAAAGTAATGGACATTAGTGTTAGTAGCATAACAGTAACTGATCATTATTGTCTCGTACCTTAAGGGGCCAAGCATCCAATAACACAGGTGGCTCAATCCATGTTGGACTTGTGTGATCAAAAGCTGAAAGAGGTGGGTATTGGTAATATATCCAGCCCCCACCACATACACACACCAAACGCATATAAGCCATGAATTAGTGCCTGAGTCTTGTCCTGGTTGTGTGTGCAGAAGGAGGACAGGTTGGTGAGGCTTGAGAAAGCCATTAACCCCTTGTTGGATGACGATGACCAAGTTGCCTTCTCCTTCATCCTGGACAACATTGTGACTCAGAAGATGATGGTGGTGCCTGACGTATGTTCAAGTGCTTGAGAAGGCTGATGATTGGATTCAGCTTTGTTTGTTTGCCAAGAATGATTACGAATGTTGGACGTTTAACTTTGTGTCTCTATAACATACATCAGAATAGCAAACCAAGAGTATATACAAGTATTACAGGAAGGTTGACTGATTACATTTTGAATTTTAAGGAGGCACACTGAGCATGTTTTTATGTTCCTCGTTTAGTCATGGCCCTTCCATCATCCTGTCAACAAAAAGTTTGTACCAGATTATTATAAGGTGATTGCCATGCCAATGGATCTGGAGAACGTCCGCAAGGTATAGTATTTGGTTCTGAAGTCTTTCTGAATATACCAAAGGTTATAAGGGCATATTCAACAACCTTATAACCCAGAAAGACATGTTGACAATGTACTTTCAATTCTCTTACCGTACCTGTCAAGAACATCTCCAAACATAAGTACCAGAACCGCAACGTGTTCTTGTTTGATGTCAGCCTCATTCATGCAAACAGCGTCAAATACAATGGTGAGTGCAGCTGTGGCATCGGCATCAGCGTCAGCTTTGTTCAGTCATTACTGGAGAAGGTCACGTGACTAGTCACTTATCAGTTGAGTTTCCGATCAAATCAACAGGTGCAGACAGCCCATATACCAAAACTGCGCTGGAAATCGTCAGTGTGTGCAAGCAGACCCTGGCCGAGGTGTGTGTGACAGCATTGCAGAAAAAGTCACGCTGTACATATTTTTGCTCTGCACTATACGTCACCTTGGGACGACAACTTTTGGTGTATTCACTGGTGATGTGTGCGTCTTTATTCTCAGTATGATGAGCACCTGACCCAGTTGGAGAAGGACATCTCCACAGCCAAGGAGGCGGCGCTGGACGCCGCTGACCTAGAGAGCCTGGACCCATTGACCCCTGGTCCCTACACTCCGCAGGTAACGGCCCCCTTTCAGTCTGCCACCGCCCACCTGACCTGGCTGCCGATTCCATAGGACAGGGTTCTGTTATTTTACTGAGGCCGGTACAAACACTCTCTCCTCTCCTTCACTCGCACCTTCTTGTCCTTCTTAGAAATGTTCAACTCTTCCTGCTGTCTGTTACTTCCATAATATTCCCTCTGTTCCACTGACAAACTGTTTGTGGTCATCTTTGCCACAAAGTATTAAGCATTTCACATCTTAACTTTGGTGTCATCTATTTCTATACTTAAGTTTCTACTCTCTACCTTTCTTTCGCCCTGTATTTATCTCCTGTCCTCCTATCATGACCTTTTCCTTCTGTTTGTGGTGTGTGTGTGGCGGTGGCTGCACGCAGCCTGCCGACCTGTTTGACAGCGGGGCTTCTGTGAGCCTGCACAGAGAGACCAGCCTGTTCTCAGAGGGACCTCTCATGGCTGCTCCTGAAAAAAGAGGGGGGCAGGTATGGAGAGAGACTCCACCTCGAAACTGTCGTTCCTTCTCCCCTCTCATCCATTTCTCCCTTTCCTTTTTTCCCCCCAGTAACATTGGTGGTCCCGAAACCTTCAGGGTCAATTACTATTTCATTTTAAGTATGAAATTTTGAACATAGAACTCTGTGAATTGTCAACGGTATTTACTCAATGAACCTTGTGGGACCTACAGTGGGTTCTCTTGCACTGCTGTCCGTATGTTTAAAATGGTTGGATTACACTTACATTAAGAACAGAAGGACATTCTTAGTATCATACAATCTATATGAGCGTTTTTTTATTTTTTTATATTTAACCGTGATTTATATTGAGAATTGTCATTGAATAATGATTTACTATTACTACCGGTACATATAATGATGAACTTATAAAGCTACTAAACATATACAGTACATCTCATGAATTGTGATCATGACAGTCTGAGGTCTGTCACCCAAAAACTGATTTACTGTCATTGCAAGTCATGATTAATGCATAGTTGTTTAATGTTTAGTTTTAGTGGGAGCATGTTTATTTACGGGAGCAGATCATAACGTTGTTTAAGGAGCTCCAGTCTTCCATCCTTGTGACTTAAACAATGCTGATATATTCAGTAACGAAGGTCCTACAGCACAAGGTGTGTTTAACATCATGAGAAACCAGTGTGGCTGTAGAAATACAATCGATGATGTGAACATGGCTGAACATCGGTTCTTCATCAGCTTGTTCACAGAAACCTCATTAAGAAAACTCATGGGCTTGCTTGTTTTTTTTCTTCAGCTGGCACAACTGATTAGCTAATTTGCCGACCAGGGACAATCTTGTGACAATGTAAAGAAGCTCCAAGAAAATAAATCTATCAATGGGTACTTTGAACTCAGGGGCCATTTTCAAATGTGTTTGAGTGCACATACACAATACTGAACTTGTTAAGAGTGTTAACTCTTCTCACAAAGTCACCCATACTCCACCATCATGCACCATCTAAACTGCATGAGATTTCATATAAAAGGCCACCAATCTAATAGGTCACTCTTGTCTTCAACTGGCTTGTGTTTCTCCCCCAGGGTCGCCATGGCAGGAGATTGGGTGAGGAGGAGTCAGATGTGGACATCGAAGGCTTTGAAGAGGACGATGACGGCAAGCCAAAGACTCCTGCCCCTGTAAGAATTCCTCTGGCGTTTCCTGAAGATCATTTAGTCCACGTCCCAATAACGGTATTGGTGGACCACGCTGGCTGATTATTTGTGTCCCCATCTTTGATGTGCTATATTTGGCTTGTAGGCAGAAGATGGCGATGGGGACTTGGAAGACGAGGAGGACGAAGAGGAGATGCTGCTGCCCCCTCCCCGCAGGGGTCTGCATGACCAGGATGAAGAGGAGGAGGACTACGATGACGATGGCTCCCTCCGGCCACCTCAGGCCAGTGTGCTCTATCAGGATCTGCTGATGTCCGATGGCGAGGACGACGCAAGCGAAGAGGAAGGCGACAATCCCTTTTCCTGTAAGACTAGTCTGGTGCACAGCCCAATAATACATACAAGGATTTCCTAGTATGTTTGTCCAAAATGACCCCTTTAAACTGAGCTCTTTTTCTTAGCAATCCACCTGTCGGAAAGCGGCAGTGACTCGGACCGCGAGGTGGAGTTGCGTGCCCCGGCGCCACCCAGGGCTCACCAGGAGACCGCTCGCATGGGCCTGGAGCAGGAGGAGAGCATGATGTCGTATGAGGGCGAGGGGCCGGAGGACACCCACATGGAGGACAGCAACATCAGGTACAACTAGCCACACACGACTCTTTGATTCTTTAGTCGTTTACGTGAATTACGCAAGTCATTCCTTTCTGTTGTTTGTTCTCATTTTTCAGTTACGGCAGCTATGGAGAGACCGAGGGTCAGAGACAGCCTCAGCCGGTAGACATGGGTAACGGAGAAGGTTATGGCATGAGTGAGGAGGATGAGGAAGAGGAGACCAGACGAGGTCCTGCGGTGCTGTCCCAGGTGCAGCTTAGTGAAGAAGAAGAAGACAGTGAGGAGTTCAGGTCCATCGGGGGAGACAGTGACATGGACTCTGATAACTAGTCCAGTTACTAGACTCCAACACTCACAATGCGATGGGTAGTCCAGTTACTGGTCTATAACACTCACAATGTTCATATATGTCACTTTGAATAGGCATTCTTTCAGGATTTAGATTCCCCCATTTACTGACATTTAATGTCAGATTATGTGCTTTGTTTGTTAGTTCTCTGCTGTACATATTTTTGCGAAAAAGCTCCTCAAGATACTGTTGCATTTACATCACATCATTGTACCTACCAACACACGTAATATTACTACAGTGTACCATGACAATAGAATGGACTATTGGTTGTCATTACCCAACTATTCTTTTTGTATTTTTCTATCTCCATTTTGATGAAGTGTTTAAATCTTGTTTGTTCAAGGGTCCAGAAACCAGTTTTTTTGTAATGAACAGGCCCTTGAACATTTTTGCCCTTCATTACTTGCAAGAATGTTGTCTTATTATATAGAGAATAAATGGTACAAAGGCTAAAAAGATGGTCTTTATTGCTTGAAATCATGTGGTCCAATCTCCTGTGGTTGTGGATTCTATAAAAAGCTACTTTTCTAGCCAATCTTGCTCTCTTACCTTTGTTGGTGGGACCACAGATCACAGTCCACAACCATACAGCTTTTGCTGTCACAGTTGATGGTTGAGCAGTCTTATCCTGCCACTCCTTATGGCTCACCTGCCATGTGTAATATCCAAATGACAGGGACATGCATATTACATGTATTAGCACTTCTATATGGGACTCATATCTAGAATGTTGGAATTGTTTGGTAGTTTCCACTGAATGCTTTGGTTTACTCCCACTTACAACAACAGGTGTTTCAGTGCCCTGTCTAAAGCAGTGCCAAAGGAACTGGAGTCGGTGAGTCTGTCTGTGATCAGTGCTACATTATGTTGGGTGAGCAAGTCTGATTGCTGATTGAAGATTGGTTGCTGTGGTACCACCCAGACTTGTGTGTACCTAATTGGCGCCCAATTTGTGAAGTACTTTGAGTCCCAAGAAAAGGGTTAGTTAGTCATTAGGCAGCTCCTCACACGTTTCAATAAATCATGACTTTAACTTCGAAATATTTGTATTGCTTTTGTTCAAAGTCCTTCTTCCACCTCAAACAGGGTCATTTCCACCTCCCCTGCTACACCGCCCACTGGGCTTGGAACACTGACTCATTCGTGATCATCTCATAACTGTCAGGAAAAAGCTATAGCGTAAGTTATAAGCTATAAATGCGAAAACTCACATTTATCCTGTATAATCACCAAAATTGCAATGTGAGACACAAATCATTGAACATTTGCTAATGAAGTGTTACATATAGTCTTGATCTTTTGTATGTTTTTCTCCCTGATATGAAGTTTTTATTGCAAACATAACAGATAACCTAAGAGACACTGTTTTGTTAAGGCACTTCATTTTTTGTCTAGTCTTTCAGTATACTCACAAGATAAAGCCACTTTTTAGTAAACGTTTAGTTGTGGGACAAAGACGTTCATGGAAAGCTTTTTATCCTAGTTTTGAGCATCTATATGAACTCTGATTCAATGTTGTTAATGCTAGGCCTATCTACAGCAAAATGGTAGTCTCAAAACAGCCCTGTGCTGTGGACTCTGGCAGGTCTGATGACATAAGAAACTCATAAATTCTAGGGCTGGCCCTCTCTCATTTCATACAATACCAGTCGGTTATTATGTACTTTGCTGGACTTAAAAATGAAGCAGCTTCTTTTTTTATGTGTAATCTTTCCAATTGTTATTTGTCAGACTGGAGATAAAAGTAAGTAAGGGTAATCTTTAGTGAAGAATATTACAAGATATAAAAATGTAATGAGACATGTTTTTGCACTTTATTATCAGTATGTGTATGTATGTATTATACTAGTAATTTTATAGATACTGTCCTTTATCGATCTACGTTTTCTCAGAACTTTGTGAAAGTGTAGGTAACTTCGATCCCTGCAGAGAAATACCAACAGAATTCAAATGTGAAAATAATAGCAGGTGCTACTGCAATGATGCTACTCCATTTTGCAGGTAGGTTTAATTATGTTGACATTCTTAACACAAATGATATAAAATAGCTTTCTGTATATTTGTACCAATGAAATGTTTGAATTGGTTTTTATTTTTCCTATTAAGGTGCAACAACCTCCAGGACACTTGGTATATTGGGGGAAAGTGTGATCAGAAATGGACCGTTATAACTTTTGCCCTGGTAGCATCTCTTCCTGGATTAGTTCTGTCTATCCTTGTTGGTGTGAGTGTTTGGGCAACATATATATTTATGAACTCCAAGAAAAAAACAGAAAGCTCAACAAAAAACTTTGAAAGGTGAGAGGGGGACATGGATCGGACACGATTTAATTGAGTAATCCGATTGCAAAAGTCTTGTACAAAATCAAAAGTTGTTGTAAACAACTTGTGAAACATGTAAATGGGTATTGAGACACATTGAACTCTTGTGTTTGTTTTAAAATCAACAGCAACCAAATGTCCCCACAAGTGAATCAAAGTGAGAGTATGAAGGGTCCAGACTACACAAACTTAGTATTTGCTTCTGATTTGCAGGTGGGCATTATCACAATTAGATTAATGGATGTCAATATGTCAATATGTCAATATTGATAGGGTGTCCTCTTTTTTTAAATCGGGAGCTAAACAAGTTTGCATAGGCTTGACTTGCAGAAACTTTATAAATGTATTGCTAGACTAATTTTTTGTTTAAAACCGTACATTCTTTAGAATCGACCCATCCCTACTGTAAAGCCTAGCCAATCAAGGATTCCTATGACTAGCCCAGTGAACAGTCCACACAGGTAAACACATTTATACCAATGAATAGCAACAGAGCAACATTAATTTGGCTTGGTCCTATAACCAGTAAAATTGTCTGGTGCATTTGTTATAGTCCTCCTCAAAATGGAATGCAGTCATTTGATAGACCATATATGGCCAACTCAGCCAACCAGCCTTACAGGTAGGCAAATTATCTCTTTACATTCCTATATTAAATATTAACGTTTGTGGATCACACAGTCTGTCTTAAAATGTTGATGGGTTAATTAAAGATAAGACGATCATAACTTAAAGCCTAGGTTCTCCATCAGATATCAATTAAATATAAAGTAAATAAGAAGTGCGAGCCTAGGCTCGTTCTCATGTATCACTTCAATTCAATTGCTTTTGCTCAAGGGTCACTCCACACTGTAAGATTGCTAGCGTGAAGAAGAAAGGTGGAGACGGCAGTAAAGTGAATTCAAAGGCCAATCGCTTTATAGTTATTAACATCACAAAAAAAATGTCGATCAGTTGGTCGGTTACATTTAAATAATTGTAATAAGTTCAATCCCATCGTTCTCTACATAGGCCAACAAAAAGGTTGACAAGACAATGTTGTTTTTAGCTATGCCGCAGGGATGACCCAGCCTGCCAGATCTCCGTCAGTTAAAAACCCATATGAAGAAAGAGCACCACCATCAGACAGATATGCTGACATGCAGTCATACCATACACCACCTGGACACAACATGAAGGTAGTAAATAGTTGTATTAAATTTATTTTACAATGCTCAAATATATTGTATTTAAAATAATCATCATCAAGGCATTGACTCACATATTAACAAAGTTGCTCCAGCACAAAAAAAGACAAGAGGTTGGAATAATTTGTTTACTCCAAAAACGATTGATTGACTTCCTTGGACATGGTGGTAAGTAATTGAAGCCAATTCAAATAGTGCTTTTTATGATTTAATAATATAACAACAAATAATAACAAAAAGCAAACGTTCCATTATTTGGAAATTACTCAATTTACCCGAATTACACCTTGTAGTCTTTCTGGCATTCATTCCATGTGAATGTTTTCAGAATTTCAGAATCCTCCTACGAGCGTGTATGAAAATGTTACAATGTGAAACAAATTTGTGTATTATGCTAACTTTTAAATTAACTGCTTTTTGGTGGAGGCAAAGTAAATTTTTACGGAGAAAATTCTGATGCCATTCCACAAAACTAAGATTTGCTAACATAATAAATAAAAACTGCAGAAGGCAGAGAATGTGTCCATTTTGTAAATTTGTAAATTGTAAACACCTACAGTAGTTACATTAACATAGAGGATCATACTGATTACCTCACTATCGGGTCTTGCAACAAGACATTTAAGTAATAAAAGCTACAAGGGGAAGTAGGATACAGCAGTATCTTGAGTGCAATTGTTTTACAACCTGTACCTTTTTTAGTGATTTGCTTCATAATGGTGTCTTTCAGAGAGGAGGTACGTCTGTGTATCCAGAAGTCAGATCACCCCCTATGTTCCAACCAGTTCCAGAGTACGGCCCCAGGTCTCAGATCCCAAGGGCCCAAATGGGAAGACCTTATTAGGTTCACTACGATTAAACAATTATAATATTATATGAGGAGGGGAGTTTGTCTCTTTCATAACTAACAGAAAAACGTATGTACTGACTATTTAGAATATATGATATATCTCAATATATTAGCCAACAGTGAAACTTTTTATTGTTATTGTTTAATTCATTGTTATTTTTTAACAAATAACAAATCAGTACATACGGGTACTCAATCTCAATCCGGGTGTATTTAGTTTTATCTGTGGACTAACTTTTTTATGATTTGAACTTGAACAAAAGGATACTTGATTTGCTTGCTTAAAATAACTTTAGAGATTACTGCACCACACTAAGGATTGATACTATAGTGTTGTTAGTCAAATGGCAAGAATTAGTGTTGATTGCATAACAATGTATTAATTCAACTTAGCAATAGATCTGTTTTTATCTCATCACATTTGTATGAACTTCACAATACTTTGTTTGCGCAGTGTCTACTAAGAGTCACATAACTAAGTAAATCTATTGAAAGACTATATTTGTAGAACTTAAAAAACAAGTGATAAAATATATATTTGTTTATAATATTTGACTCAATCTTTTGCTTGTGTCAGCAACTTGCAGCAACAGTACTTCATTGTGTATATCGCCCTATGTAGACTTAAATGTAGACTAATGTGATCCTTGAAAAGCATCTGGATGTTATTGTTTT